>JBCNYH010000012.1:37964529-37981306 GCA_039654325.1 Tandanus tandanus
TCAACTGCAAAACAAGCCTGCAGTTAGGACTATTTGCAAAGAGACAGGGATTAAACCGACAACTTGGTGGTTTAGGTGCAGACATGCAGCAGTGAAGTAAAAGAGAATGATATTCTGTGAAACAGTGCAGGGTGTTATTCAGTGTCACCACCATTCACTGCGGAACCATCATTACACACATACACGGACTTTCCCTCCTCCTCCTCCTCCTCCTCCTCATAATAATAATAATAATAATAATAATATTATTATTAATAATAATAATAATAATAAGTGCGCTCTGCTCGGTTTAATTCTAGTGCAATCCACCTGACCAGGCTCTAAAGCGAGTGGAGTTAGGTAGTGTACACTACACGCCAAAAAGGGAAAGGTACGTGCAGGGCGCCAGCGGACTCCAATATCAACAACTGACCTTCCTGCTCACAACACACAGCTATCTGCACTAATATTTGGAGGAGGCTGACGAATACTCGTCGTCGGCGTGGCGTTACAACTACACGCCTCGGAAACCCTCTGTCTCTACTCACAGCGGCTGCAAATATACGTTTTGTCATTTCCAAATCACCTACCATTTTTATCACCCGCTGTTTGACCAAATTGTTAGTCCCCATATACGGCTGCGCGTGAACATCAGGGGGAATGCGCCAGAGGAGCACCGCGCATGCGCACTGAAACGCCGACTTGATGGGAATTGTTGTTTTTCAACGAGCACGTCGCACTACAAGCTCTACCCTTAATGCAGTAGCTCGAAACACAAGCATTACATATATCACAGTTAAACCGACTATCACACTGTAGCTTACCCAATGTCCTGTGCCTCATAAATATGCAAAATGAGGATTGTACTAAAATAAAATAAAAAAACTGTACTAAATCCATAGACTGTACTACTCTACTGCACTACTGCCACTTTTAAACTGTAACTTATTGCACTTTTACACAGTTTTTGCCATTTGCACTGATTATATTCCACTGTCTATATTTTATATTTTTACTGTCCAGATTCTATATTTGCCCTTTGTCTATATTTCATATTACTGTCTATAATGCATTTTTTATACTGTCTATAATGCATATTTTCTATACTGTCTATATTGCATATGTATTTTTTATACTGTCTATATTGCATATTTTTTATACTGTCTATATTGCATATTTTTTATACTGTCTATATTGCATATTTATTTTTTATACTGTCTATATTTCATATTTTTCATGCCATGTTTTCATATTTTTTATACTGTAGCGAGCAAATGCAACGACATTTCGTTCTGTACATACCTGTATATCTGAATAGCAAAGACTAAGTCTCTAAGTCTAATTGTATACTTTATCACCTGCCTCTCATCACATCCACCTGCATCTCTAGGTACACGTCTGAACCTCCTGAGACCCTGCTATATCCTCATATGAGGGCATCACGTTTTCTCCCCAACTACTTTGTGGGTACGTAAATCCTTGTAGGATCCTCATTGTCGAACTTCTTCCACATTGTCAAGTTAGTTATCAGATAGGTATCAGACGCCGAAAAAAAAAAAAAAGAAACAGTGTGAAGAAATTACAAGGCACACAACATTAGAGTTTGGGTCTTAGGAGGTTAAAATGTTGTTGCCTGACAATTCATGTCTTTGCAGCCAGTTGCACTACTTCTTTCTCACAAATCTTCATATTCATATTTTTAAAAATAAATAAACCAAAACAGAAATAATTGTTTATTTGTTACAGTGTTCATAAAAGTAGCAAAGAAATCTATAAAAAATTATGCTGTGCCATATCACTTTTGAATACCAATATGATGACATACAGTACACTTTATATGAGGATATGTGGCTGAGTGTTGATTAGCTGAAACTTGTTATCTTTGTTTCACAGACCCTGAGTATCGCACTGTATGTCACATTACTGTCCTGTCATTCTCCACTTCCCTTTTTAACCAAATAAACCAAAAGGAGTTGCGCATCACATAGTTATTTTCAAATTATTATATAATATATTCTGTTTGAAGAACACAATGACAGAGAAGTCTGGGGATGTTAAAGTGCGCAATTCATTTCTATGCTGCTAGTTGTAATGACAAGACTTGTCACCACACACCATCCAGTCAGTGTATTTTTGGTATGTATGTACTGTTTTTCACACCTCAATGTCTGTAGTTGGTGCCTCTGTTGTGATGTGTTTATTATTGTTTTGTATTTAGTGAGTCTACTTTTAAAATGTGTATACACCCATTAACCATAACATTAAAAACATTATGACCACTGTCAGGTGAAGAGAATAACAGCGATTATCTTGTTATAGTGGCACCTGTCACTGTTGGTTAATGAATTGGGCAGAACGTAAACAGTCCGTTTTTGAAGTCGGTGTGTTGAAAAGGAAAAATGAACAAGCGTAATGATATGAATGACTTTGGCAAGGGCCACACTGTGATGCCTAAATGACTGAGTCTGTTTATCTCCAGAATAGCAGGTCTTGTGGGGTGTTCCTGGTATGCATGCAGTTGTATCTCACAAAGGTGGTCCAAGGAGGGACAACCAGTGAACTGGCAAGATTGTCATGGGTGCCCAAGGCTCAGTGGTGCACATGGGGAGCCAAAGCTAATATAGTTGGTCCCACAGAAGAGCTAGTGAGGCATTCATCTAAAAAGTTTGGCTATGGGTGGGGGAGGGCGTGTAGAACGCACGGTGCGTTTCAGCTTGCTGTGTATGGGCCGCCTAGTCGTAGACCAGTCAGGTGGTGTTGGTCACAGCTGGCCACTGTATAAACATACACTGTCTTATATTTTATTGTTGATTTGCACTGTAACTTTTCCTAATTTGCACTCCCTGTCTGGTCTTCATTTTGTACTACACAAGGCCTTGAAGAAGGCTATTTTTACTGTATGATTATGGCTAGAACGTCAATATACCTCTATTACCTGCTTTAATAATAAAAGATCCTGTGGTGCTACATTTTTAAAATATCATGAGTATTTTTAACGCATAACCTGTATATCCCATGGCATTTAACTATGAATTAATGACCTCGTCATCAAATGTAAACTATTTCTTTTTCCTATTTTGTAGGCTTTCGCTTTTAGTTTGTTGCGTTTCCAGACCACTCCAAAGGTGGTAGCCACATGGGTGGAGCCTGATACAGTTATCCAATAAGAGCTTCCTACTATCGGAAATGTATATTATTAACCAATCGTGTTGCGCTGAAGGCGTGGCCTCAAGGAAAACGATTCGACAGCGTCATATGTGCCGTTGACCAATCAGCTGTGGCGTGTGGTGGACACCGCCAAGCTCAGTTTTCGCTCGGACCGGAGAGGGAGTAGTTTGTACACCAGTTACGCTTTGGTTCATTCAGCGCTACTGGTTCGGCACAGAGGACAAAAGCGTGAATGCAGTCAATTGTAAGCTGATTTACACCGGGTTTATCATTAGCACAGTTCAGTGAGTGTTTACTTCTGGAGCTGAAGCACAGTCGCATGTACGCTCGCTGATATAGAGTGTGTTCTCTTTCATCAACATTAGCTGGGTAAGCTAAACGGCTAGCTTCCATTCGCCAGTTAGCTTACTGATGGCTAGTTAGCTGTCGCCAGCTTCAGAGGGAGAATAATCAGTCGTTTGCATCGCCGGCTAGTGATTATTACTTCCACACAGATCGACTTCACGTGTGGGCAGTTTAACGTGTTTATGGCCGTATTTCGAAAACAAACAAATCCGAGATCCCCAGCTGCACCAGGGTGTTAGTTACGGGTTCATTTTTACAGGTACTGCAATGTTAAAACGACACCGGGGATCACTGTCACTGATCTCATCAGATCTAACAGATTCCCTGTAGCTATATATTTATGTTTATATATATATATATATATCGTCCGTCCTCGATCACGTTTGTCGGCTAATCCACAATACAAACGTTAATATCCGGTCAGAGCTTTCCATCGACACGTTTCCAGTCGTCTGATTGAATGGATGTCGACCTGAAAAGTATAAATGAGGAGAATCAGGGGATGATCATCAGGCCTGTGACACTTGAACAGTCGAGAAATACCAGTTGGCTTAGCATGTAAAAATGGCTGACCTAGCAAAAGCACGGGACTGAGGGGTTTCTTTTTTTTGCTACCCTGCTGTTTTATGGTGCTTTTACCCAGTGCACATGTGAAATGGTGTTTGGTTAAAGAAACCTAGTTATTCTGGAAGCAGTTTAGTTTAGTCGACCTTCTCATCTTTGCAGTGCTCTGGCTGCTCCGAGGTGAGGAACACTCGCTAACAGATACAGATTTAAGGCGAGTCCAAAACATTTCTTTAACTTTCCTTACAAATAGAAACCCCTCTCGGTCCAGACAGTGGTTCTGTCCCTCATTTTCTCGATATGACCTGTATTAATCGGTCCTGGTGGTCGATAAGCAGTGGCTGTCTTGCTGTGTGTTGTTCGCATCCATTTTGTTGATGTAAGTTAGCCCCAGCACTGCTGGAGGAATAAAGAGGTCAGAGACACGACTGAAACTGTTGGTCTGTACCGGGCGAAAACTTTTGGCCGATCAATCGCTGGAGAAAGATTTTAGTATAATTATGAACTTTTATATGCATAGAAATTGGATTATAGTTTCCTGTTTTGAGACGGGATTTCAGACCTCCTCTTCCTCTATTCTTAAAGCTAAGCTAGCTAGTGAGCTATGCCAACAAAACCCCAGGACCCAAGAAGGTAGGGTGCTCAGGAGTGTTCAGGCGTTAAGTTCACTCTAAAGTTTGTCTTGTTGACTTTCTAATAGTCGATCTATCACCGGGGTGTCCGCTCGGCTCGGTTCTGGTTCGGGTTCGCAGCGGATGACCGCCAGCGAGCGCGGTTTTGTGTGCATTTAAATTTGGCTTTTTGCTGCAAAACAACGTGTTTCCAGAGTAGCTAGCTGGCCGGCTAACTCTGCTAGCATGCTCCACATTGTAGCCTCTCTCCTGTCTGGCCCTGGTTGTTGACGGGTTTTCCCCCCACTAGAGCAGGTTGGAATAAGGATGCTTAATCCTCTCGTTGTATGTTCGCAAGTCGGGGATCATCAGTATCTTCACAGACACTTCAAACTTCGGAAAGTTGCCCAGAGCCAGGGTTACAGAGAGATACTTGATCTGTTTGCAAAGCAAGTTCTGCCGAACAGGCACAAGTTGGTCCTATCGATTGTTTTGAGTAAGTTTTGAAGCTAGCTGCACACGGAGAGAAACCGCCCGAGCATGTACCCCTGCACTGCTACTGGATTCTATCGGTGGAGCAGGTTTCCTTTTTTTTTTTTTTTTTTTACTGAAAGGCAGAAATAGTGCAGGTTTTTTTGTTTTGTTTTGTTTTGGCACGTTTGTGATATGAATAGAGCTCAGTCATGTCGGTGCACACAATTTTTGGCACAAGTCATGAAGGCAAACTGCGGCCTACAGTAATGCAGCCCCTCGTTTTGAGACAAGCTAGAGGTTGCAAGGCCAGCTGGGTTTCATGGTGCATGCACTTTACCCAAGCTATACAATCCTCTTTACTGACCTTACCAACTTGTCTGTACTGATGTTGATTCTTTTGTGCCAAAAGCACCGTTTCTTCCGCAGGTACTTCGGTGTGAACATTCAGCTCTGCTTCTCTGGTTATATCCAGCCTTTGCTCCTCTTCCTCAAGGATCATGGCCAAAGATGTGAGTGTTTAATGTCTGCTTTTGGTTGCATGTGTAAGACTTCCGACATTGGCATGGAAACAGCAGTGCACAGCTGTTCTCATCAGTCTGGTCCTTCTTACCAACAGGCTGGTCTGATTGAGGCCAATGGGGAGTTGAAGGTTTTCATCGACCAGAATCTGAGTCCAGGCAAAGGTTAGGAACACAACAGACTCGAGTGCGATGCGTGTTTTTTAAATGTAGTGGTGTTTGCAGTTGTAAGTAATTTGTTGCATGGGTTGCACTGTTTTCTGGTTTTCCGTGATTGTAATGAAGTTCTCACGTTTTCCTTTCAGGCGTTTTGTCTTTGGTGACTGTGCATCCACAGTCGGTTGCAGTAGGAAAACAACTTTTACCAAAAACACTGGGTCCTTCTAATGTCAACATTGCTCCTCAGATGGTAAGTACAGGATAGGACAATCAGTCCCTCCAGGAACACCTCCAGGATGTCCAATCGCAACAGTTCATACAGATTCATTCTGCACGATCTTGCAATTTTATCCAATCACCACAACCTTTCTGCAAATTTGGCCTGTCATTCTACTATTAAATGAATCTCACCAATCAAAGCAGTCACCTGCACAGGTGTTGAGCCATATGTATTTTTCTTGTTTTGCTTTTGGAAGTTTGGCATTTTAGACCGCAACAGTCACATAAAAAATCCACGAAATCCTAGAGGGACTGGACAGCGATCCAGTGCAAAAATACATAAACCACATATCTTACATATCTTACTGCTTGCTTTTAATAATGGTCTTGGGGCAGTATTATTTGCAAAGCGATATACAGAGTTCACTTCCCCAACTTTCAAGAGATGCGAATATGAGTGTACTGAGTATCGGCTGAATCTGATTGGATACGGAGGTGTGACTCTGCAAGCGTTATTTGACACATCATGGAAAAATAAGAGATGACTGCAAGACATTGGGTCACCTGGCACCGACGTCTGATGCCAGTGCCATCAACTGTACAGTGTTTCAGAGTAATGTTCACCCAGGTACCAATACTCCATTAGGATGATATAGGTGCGTCCCTGTATATTTAGGTTCTTCAGTAGCAGTACTGTTTTTCTGAGGAGCTTGCTATCATGATGGAATATGTTGGCTTTTTATGGAACCCAATTTGAACTTTTCTGTTTGTGGTCCAGGTCATTGGGACACCTCAGAGATCAAGTGGGTCCAACGTGCTTTTAATGAACAGTCCTCACACACCCAGCTCTCAGTTCATCACTCAGAGCCAACCTCCTGATGCTTCGCCATGGTCCTCAGGGTGAGTTGTGTCATAGCTGCTTTTATTAAATTCGATTTTATTCCGTAATTAATGAGTTTCTGTTCGACTATGTGTCGCTGTAATACTTGTGTCCACAGGAAAAGAAGTAAGAAGGGGGAAAAGAATGGGAAAGGTCTGAGGCACTTTTCTATGAAGGTGTGTGAGAAGGTACAGAAAAAGGGTGTCACCACGTACAATGAAGTAGCAGATGAGCTGGTGGCCGAATTCAGCTCTGGAGACAACCACATCTCCCCAAATGATGCGGTGAGATTTTTAACCCAGTACCAACTTACAGTAATTAGTCTAGTATTTTCCATCAGCTCCCAAAAACAGACCAGTAGGTGGACTAGCTACTCTATCACCTTTATGTGGGAGTAAGTGTGCAAATGCATAAATGACACTTTGCAGACTGACATGTCCTAGTTTGTTGTATGTAGTTCAGAAAACTGCAGGTTTTCCTGCACTGGAACGTTTAGTATGCGTCTCAACCTCAGGTTAAATACGTTTTAAAGTGTGGTTCATCCTCAGAATGTAAAGAATTGATTCCCTTTGTGGCACAGAAGTGTGTTCAGCTGGTATTTGGTGATACACTGAATTGATGTTTGTCACATGATTATCCAGCAACTTGATCAAAGCATGCATTCACTATATGAGGAAATCCCACTCGGGCAACAATAGTCATCTCCGACACTTTGCAAACGCAATGGTTCCAGATTCTTCCTAATCCTGCTCTCTGTTCCTCTCCTCCTCTCCAGCAAGTGTATGATCAAAAGAATATACGGCGGCGTGTATATGATGCTCTCAATGTGCTGATGGCCATGAACATAATCTCAAAGGAGAAGAAGGAGATCAAGTGGATTGGGCTTCCCACTAACTCGGCACAGGAATGCCAGAATCTGGAGGTGAGCGATTTGTTTAATAAGACGTTGTCTCATCCAAGCACTTGATCACAAATTCCATCTGCCAACTTCACCACAAGCACTAACCCCAAGTCAAATTAGTGGACAGAGTAACAGTTACTCGAATCTTTGTCGTATCTGTCACAAAATGGATCGTGGCCGTAAGTTTGTGAACACCTGACCACCCTGTCCCTGTGTAGGTCTTCCTTAAACTGTTGCCACAAAGGTAGAAACACCACGGCTGTACCGTGCATGGTGTATGGAAAAAGTTAATGAATTAACTTTCCGCAGTATCTCCAACGTGATAGTTTTAAAGTCTCAAAAGCTCACACCTGCCACTCGCCAAATGACGGAAAAAAATCTGTGTCATCAAATAAAATACGTGGTCAGTTGTATTCGGTGGGTGAGTGAAATCCACAGACAAGTTCTGCTTGCACGTTCCTGACCATTGCTTCGTGAAGCCAGGCCTCTTCACCTGACATCAATGTCTGTCCTCGCTCAATAATTTCCACCATAATGGAAATTATCATAGAGGCAAAAGGTCGAGACGACACCTGCAAAGGTCCAAAATTCAAAGGTTCAAAAGCCCGCATTAGTGTGATGGCAAGGTGCCCGCAAGCGTCTATAAACGTGTATGTAATAAATACATGGGTAAACATGGCAAAACAGGACATGAATGAATGTGTACAAATCGGAACACATGAAACAGACCTAAATGTCCTGTATCGAAGGATCTTAAATGAAAACTAATGATAAACTATAAAAGGACCTAAATGCATGAAGCCAAATGGGAGGATACTAGATCTGCATTCTCATTTTAATTACTTATAATAATATATACCTACCTGGGGCAATTAATGTCATTTTTAAAAGACTGATTAAAAAATAATTTCTATATGACATTGCTTTTGCTCATCAGACCGATTAAACAAAGTGTCTGCACATATCCGACACAGGCATCACAGAAAAAAACCCTCCACACTTCTGTAGTCTGACCCAGTGTCCTGCTCACATCTTGTTGGAAAGGTGCAATTACTTTGAGTACAAGTACAACTGACCAGTGTTACTGTAGTCTGTCTGTGTCCCAGGCTGAGGCACCTGAATTGGTTAAACTTTGTCCATGTGTGGAGTGAAGATTCAATCAGAAATACTTTTCATAGTTTGTGAGAAATGCAGGATTAAAGCAGTACTCTCATTTAATGAACCGTATCACTAGTGTTCCCTTCCACAGAAAGAAACGGTAGCGGCAAAAATAGACTAGGTGCATAATTTTAAAAGAAAATTTATGATCAGTGAGTTTTGGCCTGAAATATCAAATATGGGTTCCTTGATCAGTAATAATCGGTGTCAGCCCAACAAAACATATCAGTTGACCACTAATTTTATCAGATGTGAAAATCGGCTCTCCTTTCTGCATCGGCCATGGAAAAGACTCGTATTGGTCCACTGGTACTCCTTGATATATACAGGGATGAGAATTTTCTGCCAATTTCCCACCTTTCTGAAAGTCAAAGGGGTCATTTTTGAGATCGGTGCAAATCCGGTGTAAAAAAAAAATTGTGGGGGTTTGTTATCGACAGGAGCGCCGTCATTACTGGTCATATTTTATCCAAACACGCACAGTGCTACCCTTGTTCTGTTTTTCTGTGTGGTTGTTGATATCGCCTAGTCGAGGGACACACAGCTGTTTCTAGTTTATTGCGTGTGTCAGGCATCGTTATATGATATGCCAGTCTGGGCATCTCGCCGTGGCACAGCGAGTAAAGGTCAGATTATCAACAGAAGTGAGCAGCACCTGGTAAATTTTGACGTCGACCCAAAAAGAAAAGCGACGATTGGTTGCTCAGAAACGAGGTCAAACGTATTTTCCAACCACAAGCAACTTTATATGGGGATTCTCCTGTAACAAAGATAGTATTCACAGTTTTTCAGTAAAATGTTCGTTCTATCCTGCATAACTTTTGTAAGTTTCTGACAAGTTATTGTCGAATTTCGCCCCGTATTAAGAGCTAATGTTAGCATATAGACTCATTTGCTAGGTGAGGGACTCCGTCGGTCCACCTTTGGATGCGTTTTATCAGGGATGTGTGTTGCAGACCTCACTCACTCACACACACACACACACAGCTGCGTGATTTCTATATTTGTGTCTTAATGCAGGTATGGAGATGTTTGTTTTTTAAATACTATGAAAGTATTAATAGTATTAAAATGAGATTATATAGTGTACTGAAGCAGCCTATGCTTTAAAAAAAGTTGTATATGGAGTTGCTTTGTTAATGTTTTTGCATATTAATGCATATGTTATTTTCAGTACAGGAAAATAACTAAAATACTTTGGATTTCAAATTATTATTAATTTGGTCTCAGACATTTTAGATTTAGTTTTCTTAAAATAGTTATTTTGTGTAATTATGTGTATTTTATTTTATTGTAAAATATATTTTTGTATTATTTGAGATACACTTAAACAAACAAACAAACAAAAAAAAAACCGCTTGACCGCTGCCCATTTTCTGCTGCTTCTTTTTCTTCTAAGCCTGTTCTCATCCCTGTATATATGATGCCCTTTCTAACACTTTTTACTAATGTCAAGAGGTTCCAGTAATCGTGAAGGGCACTGTAGAACTTCCTGTCTTTCTTCTGAAGTCTCTATCTTAAAATAAGAGCATTCAGAGAGCGTAAACCTCTGCTAAGCCAGCAAAATTAAGTACACAGCGCCCCCCTCTTGGCCCTGCCGTAGTACCACACTTCCCATGTTAATTTTAAATTGCTGCTAAATTTGTAATTTGAATCAGATCCGGATAAAACTTGGTCTGACATCAAAGCATCTAATCCTGAATTTTAAGAGCAAATTTTGTTTAAATCAAATGATCAGGTATGATTTATAACTTTTCTTGTGAGCTACGCGGAAGTTACTGTGACGCACCGATTTTCGTTCCGCAGGAAATTGTGTGTGTTTTTGTCCATCCGCACTCCACGAGTGCACGCTTGGTCCTAGTAAGTTATTACCTTTCGCATAAGCTATATATTGTTCATGTTATTAGTCTAGACATTTGACAGCCTACAGAAATTGTACTAAAGTGAGACTGGTGTAGTGAACACGTGTGTTCACTGACCTTTCACGTGTGATGGGTACTCGGACATGCGTATGCTCTGTCTAACTTAAATACAAAGTTGAACTTTAATTTTTTTTTATTTAATTTTTTTTTACATTTACAGTATTTAGCAGTATTTTTATTCTTATCCAGAGCGACTTACAATGATCATTTTTATACAACTGAGCAACTGAGGGTTAAGGGCCTTGCTCAAGGGCGCAACAGTGGTGATGGGGATTGAATCACTGACCTTTGGATCAGTAACCCATCACCTCAACCACTAAGCCACCACTGAACTTCTAATTATCTATTTAGATCTCGGTGTTAGACCTATTGGAAGGTTCCCGTCTGTGTAAATGTAATGATCGAGTACCCTTAACACGCGAATGGTCAGTTAACACGTGTGTTCTCTCCACCAATCATTTGTTTATTTGCTTATTTTTATTTTGCCCATTATAAGAGGTTTTTTATTTTTTTTTTTTTTAATTTTGATTTTTTTTTTTTTTTTTAATTTATTTAATTTATTTATTTGTTTGTTTGTTTGTTTGTTTTTTCTTCTCTTCCAGGTGGAGAGGCAAAGACGTTTAGAGAGAATCAAACAAAAACAGTCACAACTCCAAGAACTCATTTTACAGGTAATGTGCAAACTATGGTTCTTTGTTCTGTCTGTTTAGATAATTGTGATTACTCTTTAAACTAATGCACTTTACATTCTGATGTGTGTTTAGCAAATTGCGTTTAAGAACCTTGTGCAGCGTAACCGTCAAACAGAGCAGCAAACAAACAGACCACCACCAGAAAACTCAGTCATTCACTTGCCCTTTATCATCATAAACACCAGCAAGAAAACAGTCATTGACTGCAGCATCTCCAATGACAAGTAAACCCTAATCTTCTGTTTCTCCCTCAGTTCAAATGTCTGATTGTGTTTATTCACTCAATTTAAAGGTAGATGTATAACTACTCCATGTTTCATTTCATTAGGCATGTTTAGTGTTGGTTTAAGGGACTTGTTTGTTGCAGTTACTTCCTCCACTTGCTTACATTTCTCTCTCTCTTGTGCTACCATGCAGGTTTGAGTACCTCTTCAACTTTGACAGCATGTTTGAGATCCATGATGACATTGAGGTGTTGAAGCGCATGGGCATGGCATGTGGCCTGGAGGTTGGCAAATGCTCTGCTGAAGACCTCAAAGTCGCCAGGAGCCTGGTGCCTAAAGCACTGGAGCCTTATGTCACAGGTCAGTACTCATCATTTTATATGCACTGAGCATGATGGTAGAACTTTTTTTTTTTTTTTTTTGCCATTTATTTGTTTCATATTTTCTCTGAACTGTCAGTTGGTGCGTTTGGCAATTTTGACCAAACCATCTGCGTCTTACAGCAGAAACATTGATTCATCAGACAGGCAAAGTATCTACAATCTTTAACTGTCCAGTTTCAGTAACAATGTGTCCACTATAACTGCAGATTCATGTTCTTCGGCGACAGTAGTGGGACTCAGTGTGGTTTTCTGTTGTTGTAGCCCGTATGCCTCAAGCTTTGACATGCTCAGCATTCCGAGATGGTTTTGTGCTCAGTTAATGAGTTAATGTAGGCGTCGTTCTCTCAGCTTTAACCATTCTAGGAATGCAGTTTCTACTGCGCATTAATCATGTCTTCATAGTTTTTGGTGGAACATTTTGTAGAAAATCATGGAGAACCTAATTTTAACATCCCTTTTTAATAATTCAGGGCATTTAAAGTCATAAAATCGATTTAATGACAACTAAGGCATTAAATGGTATTTAAAGTATAACATTTTATTTGCACACATTAAAAATGTTTAGATCGTTCTGAAGAAAAGAAATTCTATTTATGTTGGATATACTGTGTATATAATGACCGACTTTGATATGCTGTCACGACGTATGTTAATTAGTGTGATGATGACACAGAACCTGTAGGTATTAATTGCTTACAACCAGAGCAGAATTGCTGTGACATCGGATGCTACAGTGACGGGCTGAAAGTTGGAGGAATAAAACTTTGGGCAGAGAAAGTACATTTTGTAAGTTGCAAAGAAATGAGGAAATACAAATTACAGCAAAAGTGGCTGTTAGGCACAGAATTTAGGACTTGATTGTAGCTTATTGGTGGTCAGCATGGAGAAGGATTTTGCAATGTCCTTTAAAAAAAAAAAAAAATTAAAATTTTTCATTTCAACTAGGTGTAATCATTAAATCTGATATGAAGTCTGATAGCCACAAATCATCTATAAAAGGCAGACTCTAATTAACTATGTCTTGTTAGTTTGCTCTGACTGGAAAAAGTAATCTTTTCAGCAACTACTGCTTCCACTACAAACACTGCGACTGCTACTGACGGAAAAGCAAGTGACCTATAAGCAGCGTTTGGTTTGAGTGCAGTATCGCCGGTGGAGATGTGCTGGTGTCTTAGCTAGGATGCTCATCAACCAGTTAAGCAGGCTAAAAACAAATCTAACTCCCTTCTGGCTCAAATGATTACAAATAATAATAATTTATGGAGGAGATAGAAGGATGAATGCAATTACACTTCATCCTCGATTTCCTGTACCCCTATTTCCCGGATTTCGAATTTCCTGTACAAAATCTGGCACTGGACATTATTTGGTATTGCCGGACAAATGCTCGGACAAGTCCGGGAATCGATGATGGAAGTCCGGGTCGGTCATGATTTTCAAACTTCCCTCCTGTCCGGCCTGTTCTCCTCCGAGTGGATGGATGAAAATGAAGCAGCAGAGGGGCATGAAATAATGTCCGATGAACAGATAGTGCCATCAGTGATGGGAGAGCTAAGTGAAAGTGAGGACAGTGACGACGAGCCGGAACTCGCGTCTAAAATGAATGTGATAAAAGAATGTTTAAGTTTGTGGAAGCACAATATTGTGTATTGAGTGTTGGATAAGTGTTGTAAAAAGTCCGGGACTGCTGCTGAATAATGGCGATTGCCGGACTTTTGAGGAACCCCGGATATTAGCGACTGCATGACTTTTGAGGTTCCCGGACAGCTTATCCCCCTAATAATCCGGGAAATCGAGGGTGAAGTGTAATTGAAAAAATTCGAGTCAGAGTTGGAACGAAACGCCAGCGAACTAAGCCACATGTAGTTTACTAAATCCTGTTTACAGCTGGGATGAACACCAGTCTCTCTCTACACGACCCTAATAAACCGATGAAGCGGCTCAGAAAATAAAATAAAAATCATTCACAACAGTGTATAAACAGCATTTCTGATTACTCATGTATTGTGTATGGCATTAAAACACATTAAATTGTAAGTGCTGATACCTGCAGAAGCCCTGTAATTATTGTTGAGGTATATTTTATTATAATGTGTTTTTATGTAGTAAAATGTAAAGTTTTGCATTTCTTGCTGGTGCCAGATACATATGCTGTGCAAGTAAAGAGAAATATTTACTGAAGCGATATACCATGTGGGAAACCTTTTTCATTTGAAAGAATTTTATTAAAATATTCCCAGTGCCGATAAAAAGTGGGGTGGTGTTGCAAATCTCAAATGTTTTCTTTTGCAATGCAGAAATGGCTCAGGGTCCAATCAGTAACGTCTACATGACAGGGACTTCATCTGCCAATGGGGGTCGCTATCATGTCAGCAGGTGAGTCACATTTTCTGCTTCATGAAATAGAGTATTCGCTGACATCACTTTCCAAGTGGAACACACTCCCTTCAGGTGGACTGAGTAGTAAGTCATACTGTAAGTATCCTCCTTTAGTAGGGAGGAAACAGCAAAACCACGTGAACAAAAGATGATTTGCTTTTGATTACCTTTTATGTTAAAGGTAATTGGATTTGACAGTTGGGACTGGGTATCGAGAACTGGTACTAAATTGGTTCCGCTTCCAGATTGGTCAGGGCCAATAAGTTCCTGGACCAATGATGCTGCCAGTGTCATTTTAGATGTAATGTCAATTCATTTGAACATAGCTGGTAAAGCTTCTGTTCATTATACCCTGACAATTGAAGACATGACAAAATGGCTGCCTCCGTTTGGCCCGAAAACCTAGCTGATTTTACAGGGAGGAGAAATGTGTCCACAAAATCCCATGTCAGTTTTACCTTCCCAGTGTCATGGTTCGACTATAGTTGGGAAGTGAGGGGAAATCGGGCTTAATCACACATGCATCCTTTTAAAAAAATCTTTAGCTAGCTTAGTTTGCCATCCACTCCGCATCAGATTTCAGCTTTTCTCATGCGATATTCTTCACATCTTCATGTGGATTTTTTTTCCCAAGCACCTTGCTAGAATATTAACAATAAGTATATTCATGATTCCCATCAGTCCGTGAAACATTATCCCTGTGCGTCTCTTTAAAGGGGCGGTGTCATGCTTGTTGGAAGAAAATAACGTAAATATCATCGATGGTATTTTCAAGACAATCATTCATATAGAAGGAATTTTGGCTTAGGAAGGATACTAGACAGGTATTGGGCTCCTACCTTAAATTTGTTAGCAGGTTTGAACGCGTTCTAAGTCTCTGAAAACTGTTCAGTCCAACAAGATTTCAAAGAAATCCATTGTAATCCATTTCCATCTGCTCCATACTGGGCTCTCAAATCGTCTTCGTTTGCAAGCTAAAAATCTATCTTACAAATATAGACAAGTATTTTGAACATTCATTTCATGTTTTTATTTTATTTCTTTTTTGTTTTTTTTGATGACTTTGGTAACTGGATTTGGGTAAAAATCATGATACAACTCCTTTAAGCTTCTTTTTTTTTTTACTGTTATTGTACTGCGCACTGAAACAGAAAAAGCCAGTTACTCGACAAGAAGAATCTCTGTCGACTGAGGGGTCTCTGTCTGATGATTTTGCTTGTTGACTTTCAGAGGGCAGCCCTACGCTTTACCTCAAAATCCAACATGATGTTTTAAACTGTGTCTGCGACTTGTGCTGAGCCATATGATTCTCTGTTCACTAGATTTTTATATTTTGTAAAAAGATAGTTTAGGTTTTATGTTGAATTTATTTATTATGTTAGTCTGACTGCAGCTTATTTTTTTACATATTTATAGTACTCATGACCCCCCACACACCACTCAGTGAGTGTAAATGTGTAAACTTGCTCATGCAGTGATGTCACATGCATATACTTTGTTGATCTGTGGATATACCAGCCAGTAGACATGTGACTTCCTGCTGAGTGTTTGTATTCCTGGATTGTCAAACTCAGAGTTCAGACGACATGTTCTGTGGCTGCTTGGTTTCGCACTGTGCAGTTAGCACTTGAAGGATAATGTTTTTTTTGTTTTTTTTAAATCTGCTGCTCTTCTTCTGTCCTTAGTGAAAGTGGAGCAGATGGAACAATGGCCTCCAGCTCTAATGACTCACACTACAGTGGTTCTCGGGTCGAAACCCCAGTTTCTTACATGGACGACGACGATGACGATGATGACTATGATGAAAACGATGAAGATGACTAACCCTCTCAGGGCACACCTCCTCCAACAGCTGTATTCATGGGGCTTATTTTAAAACAGCTCCTTCTCCCTGTCTGCTACTAGCACACCTTTAATTTCCCGTCTCTTTCTTTTTATCTGGAAGGGCATTGAGAAGCATGGACTTTAAAGCAGTGTGTTGATTTCATCCAGCCCTTTTTGCAGTGTGGTTTAGGCTGTTAAATCACAACACTGTGCTAGTGCAGGTATTTGGCCCTGGTAGCTCTAGTTTAAAAAAAAAAAAAAAAAAAAAAAAAAAAAAAGAAATCTTATGGGACTTTAACTTTCCCCCCCTCCCCCCCCCCCCCCCTGCTGAAAAACACATGACTTCACACTAGCTTCCTTTCCAAACAAAACCCCAC
>JBCNYH010000012.1:38009845-38030593 GCA_039654325.1 Tandanus tandanus
TATATATGTGTGTATATATATATATATATATGTGTGTGTGTATATATATATATAATATATTACAGTGGTGTGAAAAAGTGTTTGCCCCCTTCCTCATTTCTTATTTTTTTGCATGTTTGTCTCACTTAAATGTTTCAGTTCATCGAACAAATTTAAATATTAGTAAAGACAACACAAGTAAACACAAAATGCAGTTTTTAAATGAAGGTTTTTTATTATTAAGGGAGAAAAAAATCCAAACCTACATGGCCCTGTGTGAAAGTGATTACCCCCGTTAAAACATAACTGTGGTTTATCACACCTGAGTTCAATTTCTCTAGCCACACCCAGGCCTCGTTACTGCCACACCGGTTCTCAATCAAGAAATCATGTAAATAGTACTTGCCTGACAAAGTGAAGTAGACCAAAAGATCCTCAAAAGCTAGACATCATGCTGAGATCCAAAGAAATTATGGAACAAAAGAGAAAGAAAGTAATTGAGATCTATCAGCCTGGAAAAGGTTTTAAAGCCATTTCTAAAGCTTTGGGACTCCAAGCTTTGGGGGGGGGAATGAAGACTTTTGAGTGGCTTAGTCAAAGTCCTGACCTAAACCCTATGGAGATGCTGCGGCATGACCTTAAAAAGGCGGTTCATGCTCGAAAACCCTCTAATGTGGCTGAATTTCAACAATTCTGCAAAGATGAGTGGGCCAAAATTCCTCCACAGCACTGTAAAAGACTCATTGCAAGTTATCGCAAACGCTTGATTGTAGTTGTTGCTGCTAAGGGTGGCCCAACCAGTTATTAGGTTTAGGGGCAATCACTTTTTCACGCAGGGCCATGTAGGTTTGTTTTTTTTTCTCCCTTAATAACAAAAATCTTAATTTAAAAACCGCATTTTGTGTTTACTTGTGTTGTCTTTCAAAGAAAAAAAGAAATCAGGAAGGGGGCAAACACTTTTTCACACCACTGTATATAAATGTATTTATCAATTAATGTATTGTGTTGCTTTTTAGAAACATGGCAAACTACAGCCCGTCAGCAGATGTAAGTACAGTATCTATGCTCTTTTCCTGTTTAAAATTTTACGTGTGTGTAATTGAATTTGCTTTTTTGCTGCTAATCTTTGATTTCTCTTCTCAGCCTAAACACTACAAGCACACAAAGTCCTTCATGATTTAAATCTTTATCCAAGATGTCCAAAGAGGGGGATGGTGCATGCTTACAAACACAGTACTGACAGTTTTTTGGGTGTACGCAACTGAGGAACTGCCAGCTCAGTGTGCAGGCACTGTACTATCACACTGATCCATGGATCCCCATCCTGCTTTACCTCTCCGTACATCCAGAGCTGGATGAAGTCACTGAAAGTAAAACTGGAACAGTCTATGTACATCCACCCTGATCCAGAACTGAGACTCCTTAATACATTCTCTCCAGGCTTTAGACATTAACAATAATAAATATGACAATAATACGTTTGACAAACGGAAACATACCATAGACTGTGGCCCTGTGACTCTGTAACACCCCCTAGTGGTAAGGTTTCATCATTGCAGGCCTAGCAAGACAAGTTGGTTATATGTTATTATAAAGTTTATCTCAGCTCTTCTTGGTATGTTTAATTCCATGTGCAGGAAATGTTTCATTCTTGGTGGTCATTTTACAGTCTAAGAAAAGCCAGTCATTTTATACTATTGCAGTTCTGTGTGTAAAAAAGGAAGTGGATGAGTAAAAAGTGTTTCGAAAGCTTTTGCATGGATGACTGTTTGTTTCAAATAAAAAAAAACCCCACCAAATCTCCATGTTAAACTTATTTTATTCATTCTACACAATTTCCATCAGATGAATATTCTGTGTTTAATGAATATTCTGTTATATATCTGATGAATATTCTGTAATAAAGTAAACTTTATTGATCTCCGTAGGGGAAATTCCCATTATAGCAGCTCCAAGTAAAAGAGAAGTAAGAGAGTGAATGACAAAAACACACACAAAAAGGTCTAAAAAAAATAAAAAATAAAAAAATTTGTTGGATGGCTTTTGCCTTGATTACCGCATTTACTTCCATAAAGTCTTCTACAGCAAATCCCACAGACTTTCAATAGGTTTAAGGTCAGGACTCTGTAGTGCCAGTTCATGTGTGTAAATGATTCCTCATACTTCCTGAACCACTCCTTCACTATTCGAGTCCCAACTAATCGACTCCTACTTCCTACTTTCCATTCCAGCAGGGAAACAAGTCTATTTCTGTGATAACCTGGTCATTCAGTACATTCATATCAACAGCTGGCTTCATTTTACTGTTGTTGAGCCTCGACCTGTATGTGAATATTTCAGATGTAAAAACCTCTAAGTTCACCTGGCACCTGTGTGGTCGACTTTGACCAAATGTGGTTTATTTTTCAACATAGTCTCCCCTGCGGTCAACACATTTCTTCCATCGGTGTTGCAGCTCTTGGATCCCCTTGGTATAGAAGCTCTCATCCTGATGGTCAAAAAAGTCCTCGACAGCAGATATTACCTCATCATCGGTCCGATACGGCTTTCCAGCCAAGTGTTTTTTCATGTTGGGGAACAGAAAATAGTCAGATGGTGCCAAATCAGGAGAATACGGAGGGTGACCAACCAGTTCAAAGCCACAGTCCTGCAGAGCAGCCATTGCAACCACAGATGTGTGTGCTGGAGCATTGTCCTGATGAAACAAGACCCCCTTTTTCGATTTTCCTGGCCGTTTTTTTTTTATCTCCTCTTGTAGCTGCTTCAATAAGTTGGCATAGTACTGTCCACTGATTGTTTGGCCTTTCTGAAGGTAGTCAATAAACACAATGCCTTTTGCATCCCAGAAAACCAAGGCCATCACCTTCCCTGCCGATGACACCACCTTGGCCTTCTTTGGATAGGGTGAAGAGGGGAGTTTCCACTGCATGGACTGTCTTTTTGTCTCTGGCTCGAAGTGGTGGACCCAGCACTCACAATGGGTTAGGAAACGTTCAAGAAAACTACCTGGATCTGCTTCAAAACGTGCCAAGTTCTCCTGTGAAATGACCAGCCTGTTGTGCTTTTGATCAGGGGTCAAAAGCCGTGGCACCCACCGAGTGGAAACCTTTGACATGCCAAGTTCGTTGTGTAGAATGTTTTCTACTCTTTCACGGGAGATGCTTACAGCATTAGCTATCTGATTAACAGTCAGACATCTGTCATCTATCACCATGTGGTAAACACGATCAATGTTTTGTTGGGTGGTGGCTGTGGCAGGACGTCCGGACCTTGGGTCATCTACAAGGCTCTCCCTACCTCTCTTGAATTCAGCTGCCCACTTCTGCACAGTTGATAAAGCTGGAGCATCATCACCCAATGTAGCAACCATGTCAGCATGAATGTCTTTGGGGGTTAACCCCTTTTTCTGCAGATATTTGATAACACCACGATGCCATATTTTGTCCATGTTCATGAAATGTTTCCAGTACTACTATTCTCAATTAGCTGAGAATTGTGGGTTTATCTAGAAGAAAACAATGCAGTTAGTATCAGAAAAGGTTGAAATTAATGCATGCCACCCACCCACATATATACATACATATGTATACACACACACACACACACACACACACACACACACACACACACACATATATATATATATATATATATATATATATATATACACACACACACACTCACACATACACTACCGCACTTTACAAAAAGGGTCAGAGCCATCTCTATTTTTTGAGGCGGCTAAGGTCGTTTAACATCTGCCGAACACTGCTTAGTATGTTTTATGAGTCTGTTGTGGCCAGAACCATCCTCTATGCTGTTGCATGTTGGGGCAGCAGGCTGAGGGTTGCAGATGCCAACAGACTGAACAAACTGATCCGCAAGGCCGGTAACGTTGTGGGGATGGAACTGGACTCTCTGACGGTAGTGTCGGAAAGGCGAATATTGTCCAAAATAAAGACAATTTTCAAAAATACCTCCCACGGCATACAAAGTTTCTTATAGCTCAATGGTGACTTATAATAAATGACAAAAAATTGGCTGTTCCAAACTGCCCTGGGTGTGGGTGTGAATGATTCGGCTGAGATCAGCGCAAGCCTAATAGAATTCAGTTTGGTAAATAAATGAATGATTAAGATATAATGCCTTAACATTAAGCATCTATACTTAAGTATAAAGTTTTTAAGTAACTATACTATGTGTATTGCTATAAAACACCCCTGTAACAACATAAGTTTGAGTGTAACATTTGTGATTTGTTTTTATCATGTTTAATATAAAATATACAAACAAAAGTTTTTGTAAGCTGCAGTTTATTCAGCACTATGGATTTAATGATAATACAGCATATAAAAACACTAAAATATGATCTGGTGGCACTCTGTACCAATCAACGGTTAAATAACTCTTCTCTTAACCTAATTATTGTACTGTATGTGATTATTGGGACTGGTGGTGTAGTAGTTCATGATCGTTAGACCCTCACCATGCCATGACCCCTGGGCAAGGTCTCAAGTGTGCCTCTGTCCACCTAGCAGTATAAATGGGTACCAGTAAATATACTGGAACGGTAACCTGTGATGGACTAGCATTCCATCCAGGAGGAGTTGAACTTCTAGTCGCTTCACGCTACAGAAACCAGGATTGGGGGCAGCCATAGCCTAATGGTTACAGAAGCGGATTTGGGAACAAAGGGTCGCTGGTTTGATTACCGAACCAGCAGGAAAAATGTGTGGCGGTGAGGGAGTGAGCTGCACCTTCCCTTCCTCCACATTAATGGCTGAAGTGCCGTTGAACAAGGCATCGCACCGCCAACTGCTCTCCGGGCGCCCCAATGTGTGTGGCAGCCCACTGCTCCGAGCGTGTGTGTGTGCGCTCACTTTGGATGGATTAAATGCAATAGGCAATAATATAATCCCTTGTGGGATTAATACAGTATAGCAAAATAAAAAAATGAAAAAATGAGTTGATGTGCCACTAGGCTTGGGTGTAAAAGCCGAACAGACGTAAAAGCCATGTGATCATACAGATGTTTGGGTCAAGCTTGTTCACAGGATGAAACTTATTTAAAATAGCACATTAAAAAAAATAAAAAAATAATAATCATCGATAAAACTTGATTTACTTTGATGACGTTAGTGCTCACTAAAATGTTCAAGTTTAAAAGAATGAAAGTCGGTGGTTAACAGATGGCTAATATTCAGTGATAAAACCAGATATGGAGCATGTCAGTAGGTTTATACTTTAAAATAAATGTATTCTAATGTGGTAATTTAGGATGAATCATTTAAAACTTGTGGTTTATTAGTGATTTAAACAGACAGAATGTGTTTGTGGAGATTTTAATAGTTGCATTAAAGATCCTGGTAGTGGACGTACTGATGATGAGGGAAGAAGAGGGAACTTGAAAAGTAACTTACAGGGAAGATAAAAGTATTAATCTACATTTATTCACTGTGTTCATCTGTAAACAACTAAAATAAACAGTTTGTGTGGACTCTTAACATTAAAACACCCGACAGATGAAAAAAAAAAAAAAAAAACATTTCCAGTGGTATAGAGAGGGTGATTTCATCATGCATAACAAACACTGGGGTCCAAAAAGTGGTCAGTTTGCGGTGCCTGGACAGTGAAGCCTGCTGACTGGGTTTTATTTGAAATAAAGTGAGTAGATGAGCTGTAATCTCACACAGGCCGGCTCAGGCCTCCTCCACATCCCCGCCCCCAGAGCACTACTCACCAAAAACTAGCATCAACATTTAGTGAAGTTAGCACACACTAAGCTAGCTGCTTACAACCAAGTCCTGAGGAAAAAAAAACTCTAAAAGCTACAACACTCCCCGTTTCTAACAAAAAGGTAAAGTATAACACGACTCGTTTATATTTCTTCAGTTAAAACATACACCCGTGTAGAATATAGCAGTGTGAATGTGAACTGTTGTGTTGTTTATTCTGGCCTGAGCTGTGTTTCCCGCTTTTTGTTGAAATTCCACTGTTAGCTAATGCTAGTTAGCATCACGGGAGTTTACCATTCACACTAGCTAACACTTTAGCCGCTGTGCTAACGCTGGATGTTAACGGCCCGTGTAGCTTCTTTATAAACGATTTTACACCAGGTGAAGTAGCTATTATGTATCCAGCGTGTTGCAATGAATAACTGTGGTGTTTGGATTAGATAAATATGCTGCAAACAAGTTCTTATAAACATGCAGCTAGTGAAGTAGCAAAGTTCTCACTTTATGTTGTCATTCGGGTGGCCAGCTAGCTCAGTTACCAGGCGTGCCTGTTTCTCGTTAGCGTGTTGTCCTGATAAGCTAACCAGTAAACAAAGGCCAGGCTTGTAATCGTGCACTTTTTTTTTTTTTTTTAGAAGACTAAAATATTGTTACCTGACCTCCAGACTACATTTACTTTCCGTATATTTGAGATAATTTAGCGCGCAGCCGCGTCCCGTTTCTGCAGCCCGTTTTCGGAAGTCTGACAGCGCCGCGCACCCTTCGCCAGGATTTCCGGCTGCTTTTACATTGCCCTTCTCTTGTTTTGTTTCCGTTTCTTCCATTTCCGTTCTAACTTTCCACAATCAAAAGTGCGATGTGTGGCGATCGTTTAAAAGTTTCGAAAGTTGCTAAAACACACAGTTTGCACAATTCTCGTGTTAAAGTTTGAAACTCAAAACGACTCCAATATGGCAACTAGGTTTGCATGTCCTCGCTCGCCGTCGTGCCTCAAATCGGTGTTTTCTAGCAGTGCTAAGCTACCGAATGATAACAGGTACCGCCGATCAGGCTTTTCTCTTGGATCAGGACTGTGTGTTCTGGCATGTACATGTCAGTTAGGTAGGAAATACTCGTGATGGGCCTAGCCACAGGCCAGGCCTCGGTTTTGCGTGAGAGTTGTAGGGTTTCAGAGAGGCGCCTCTGTGGTTCAGCAGTCTCCTCCTCTCCGCTCCGCTCCCTCCATGGAGCCTCACAATAAACCATGTTTAGAGGAACTACAGTCAACACCTCGCTCTGCTTCCTTAAACAACATCACAAAGGCCTGGCATGTATGTTATTCAAAAAATGTTTTATACACCACTGGATTCTGATGTTTCCTTCCCCCCTGAAATATATATTTAACTATATTCTGCTATTTATGCTATTTATATATTTGATTTTATTTCACCTTTTTTCTCTTTATGATTAAAAAAAAAAGGACTTGATTCTTGTGTTGATTTGAAGGTAGTTGAATAACACTGGGAGAATGTCAAAAGGTGAAGCCGAGGAGATGATCGAGATTGAAATTGATGGACAAGTAAAACAAGAATGCATAGAAGAGGGGTAAGTTCTCTTCCTTCCCCTCAGGGTTGCGATGATCTGTGACACGTCCTTGCTTTTGCAGAATCTGTGCTTGCTGTGCGGTGTTTTCAGTGTCCTGTTTGCGCATGTGATTTCTATAGGCTCGAGGAGCAAACCATCACAGCAAGTGACCTCATCACTCAGGACATCGATATCAACGAGCCTGTCGGTAACCTGAAGAAGTTGCTGGAGCCCCGTATACAGATTGCTTTGGATGGATATGATATTTGCCTGCAGGACATTCATGTGGGTTTTTTATATATATAAATATAAATATTCACTGTATCCATCACTATTAAAAGTGTAAGTTGTACTCATCCTTGATTTCTTTCCTGCAGTTGCACCCCGACCACAGCCTTTTTGACCAGGGTGTGAAGACTGATGGCACAGTGCAGCTCAGTGTGCAGATTGTCACCAAACCAGGTATGCACTTTCATCCGTGTCATACCTGTTCATGTTCTTCTACAAGAAGAGAAGAGTCACTGTATTTGCAGAATCTAACGCTGTCTATGCTACCTCATCCTATAGGCGAAGAGAAGTTGAATATACTAGAGATAGTGAAGCCAGTAGAGACTGTGGAGGTGGTGATAGATCCTGATGCCGCCTCAGGGGAGGAAGCTCACTTGGTGGAGGACGGTCAGGTGATAGCAGTGGAGCGAGCTGCTATTGCAGATGAGACCTCTGAACAGGTGACCCGATGGGCAGCCGCACTCGAGGGCTATCGCAAGGAGCAGGTCCGACTCAGTATTCCTTATGGTGAGTGCTAATCCTGACAAACCAGTATAAGAATATATTCACTGATAGTGAGTTTAAAGCACTTCTGTAACTCGCTCTGGAAAAGAGCGTCTGTTAAATGCTGTAAATGTAAAACAGCAGTGCAAAATAGAAATATATTCCATGTTTGAAAATATTATAAATCCATTGTAATAAACAAGTGTGCGTTTTTGCAGTAGAGTTATACAAGCTAACAAATGCTGTTTAGATAAATACAGTGCTGCTCATGTTCCATTTTATTAAACATGTTTGTAAAAATTTGAAGCTTGTATTTAATTTGGATTAAATTTGTGTTGCATTTCAAATTTTAGTGTCTTCAGCATCTGCTATATTGATTAGCAAATACTCCTTCTCTGTCATTTGCTGAACCGATTAATCCTATTAGGGTTGAAGGGAGGCCGGAGCCTATATCTGCCGATACTGGGCAAAGGCAGGGTACACCCCGAACAGCTCCCCAGACTAGCACAGGGCCAACACACACACAAAACCATTTACACCTATAGGCAATTTGGAACAGTCTAGTAGCCTAATAGGCATATCTTTGGACTGTGGGAGGAAACCGGAGTACCCGGAGGAAACCCAGCGATAATATACAAACTCCACACAAAAACTCCCAAGCCTGGCACTCGAACCCAGGACCTTCTTGCTGTGAGGCAGACATGCCTACAATTGCAAATACTGTGTTATAATATTATCACGCTGTAATTTTGGCAGACCCAGTGCAATGGACAGCAGATCAGGTGATCCACTGGGCAGTTTGGGTGATGAAAGAGTTTAACATCGAGGAGATTGAGGTGGGAGGCATCCATATTCCGGGCCGGCAACTGTGCGCCTTCAATCAAGAGGAGTTCCTCCAGAAAGTGCCCAATGGAGAGATCCTGTGGAGCCACTTGGAGCTGCTGCGCAAATGTGAGTGTCTGATATGTGCATGTGTGCTTTGAGTATTGTGATAAGTTTTTTTTTTTTAATGACTAGCATATTTCTCCAGTAAAAGATGTGAATGTGTCGGTAATGTGATTTTATTTTATGTTTTATGCATTTTTCATGGTTGATGCAGATGTGTTGGCAAGTCAGGAGCAGGGACAGGAAGCTACGGTCACGATTGATCAGCGTAAGTGTCCATTATGACACGTTTGGTCACATAAAGCTGGGACAGCAAGCTTTGTTTCTGGAATATCAGACTATTGCTTAAAGGAGTAATAATAACAGTAATAATTGATAATGATAGTAATAATAATCATGGGGTAGTTATTCAGCCAGCAGTAAGGCATCATTATGTTAGATATATTGTGGGTAATAATACAGTAAGATTTAATCTGGCACGTGTTTATATGGGTCATTTGAAGGCAAGGTCTCTCCTGAAACATTTCATCTAAATTTCCACTTGTTTTTAACTTGGCCTCCAGCTGTGCAGATCATCCCTGCGCCAGTACAACAGGTCACACCCACAACCATTAAGGTGCAGAAGCATAACAAAGTGCCTCGCGCGCCACGCATCTCCGGAGAGGAACGCAGTTCTCCTGGAAACCGTACAGGTAACAGCCATTCAGAGACCTTGCACTGAAAACTGCCTTAAAAATATGTGATGTGTGAATAGTTAACCCTGATGGATTGATTTTATTATTATAATATAAATATTTGGGTAGGTTTGTTACCACAAATTACATTTTATGTACTGAAAATATATATAAAAACTGGAATTCCATTTTCTTTTCTTCCCTTCATAAAACTTAATGCTATAAAACTTAATGCATAATGATTCTTTTTGCCAGGTAATAATGGACAGATTCAGTTATGGCAGTTCCTGCTGGAGCTGCTGACTGATAAGGATGCCAGGGACTGCATTTCCTGGGTCGGGGAGGAGGGCGAGTTCAAACTCAACCAGCCAGAGCTTGTGGCTCAGAAATGGGGTCAGAGGAAAAACAAACCCACCATGAACTATGAGAAACTCAGCAGAGCCCTCAGGTTTGTTTAAAAGATGTTTTGCTTGATAAAAGATGATTGTTTTTAATGTTTTATTTCAGCATGGTTAAAACAAGTCTAGACGCACCCGGTGTAGTGGCAGTACAAATGATGCCCATGGGTAACATAGGCTGCCAGAATTTCAACAGATGTAACAGTAGAAAATGATTGAATGCACACAACCCTGTATCACCTTAGAGAGGCTGTAAATTTTGGCAAGCATTTTGATCTGCTCTACTTGCCGTCAGCACTTTGTATTCTGCTGTAGAATCCTGGGCTTTGTGTGGTTTATTTACTTATGGGGTGCAGTCAGTATTTTTCAGTACTGATTTGCCCTAATGGCTGTAATCAGAGTAATAATCAGTAGCTGCAGGGATTTTAGGTTGTGAAATGCTTTATGAATGAATATCCGTACTTGTAATCATGATTGTAGCCTGCATATGTAAGCACTTCTCAGTTATGACTGCATCTCTTTTTCTTTTTCACAGGTACTACTACGATGGAGACATGATCAGCAAAGTGCAGGGCAAGCGATTCGTCTACAAGTTTGTTTGTGACCTGAGAACTCTGATTGGCTACAGTGCCGCTGAGCTCAACAGTTTGGTGACGGAGTGTGAGCAGAAGAAACTGGCACGGGTGCAGCTACATGGCATCGGGCAACCCGTCAACACAGTTGCCCTGGCAACGGCTACAGGACAACCGGTCACCACCGTCACACTGGCCACCGCTGCCACATTGGATAAGGACAGCTGAGTGGGAGGGGCTGTCTGAGATACGATTTGGAGATAAAAAGAGTAATGCAAGGCACGGGCAAAGACTTTTGGCAGGACAAGTGCATTTATGAATGGGTGCATGTGTGTTTTATGAGTGTGAGAGAGAGAGAGAGAGAGAGAGAGAGAGAGAGAGAGAGAGAGAGAGAGAGAGAGAGAGAGAGAGAGAGAGAGAGAGTGTGTGTATGTATGTATGTGTATGTATGTGTATATATATATATATATATACACACGAATGAGTGTTAAGGGACAGTATAACAGGTCCCAGCGAGTGACTTTGTGTGTGTATGAGAGAGAGAGGTAATATTACTAATGACCATATTTGAGCTTTGAGTTTGTGTATGCTTCTTCTCTGATTGCAGGGTAGCATTGGCTGCATTTCAATTATGTATATACTCTATGTTTTTGATAGCCACAATGGCAGTGTATTTTGATATTTTCCATTTCTAAAGGATGGGGTTTTTTTTTTTAATTATTGTTTTGACCTTCTGACTCCCTCAGGGTGAGGTACTTTCAACTGTCCACCAGGGGGAAATAAAGATAATTTTTTTGAATAGCCGAGCTTAATCAATCCATCACAGTTATACACCACAAATTCAGACTTGAAGACAAATTTCCATATACATTCAAAACTTTTTATTCATGGGATACACTGTAGAAAGCTTTTCCTCAGTCTAAGCCAAACATTTTGATAGATACACACGGGAGGAAAAGACATGGAAAGAAGGAATGAAGGTGGATTCGTGCGTTTCTTCACTGCTCATTACTAGCCACAGCCACTCGTCTCGGAGGATCCTTACATAACCAGAACACCTGATTTAAGAGCTTTTTTTCTATGGAGGGAAAGAATGAGTGCAATATCTTGTGTGTGTTTATCTTCTGAAATGTCCAAACACATTTTTGATTGTTCTAAGCCACCAGAGTCTGAAATATAGATCACACGAGTGTGTGATGAATTCACTCTCAGCCTAGAAATACACATCTGTAGGTGAACTGTGTGAGATTTAAGTGGTGAATCAAATGTTCATCTACACCACCTTTCAATTGTCCTTCTTTTAGTTCAGATGCTTTTTAAGAAGCTCATGACCCTTTGGCCCACTGGGAGATGAAGTGAGTAAATAAACAGGAAAGATGAGAAAAGCATCCGAAGTTCTATCCCATTTAGTGTTTCTGAAAGTCACATACAAAGTAATGCAAACGGGAAATATTAAAACCAATAAACTCATGGTTTCCTTCTTTGAACAACTCCTGAGATGGTATGAAAGTAAACAGGGCCAAAGCAAAAAATAAAAATAAAAAATCCCTTTAAAAATAAGGAATGCATAGGATACCAACAAAACACATGGGGTAGTATTATATTTCATTAACATTATAGCTTCTCCAGCCCCATGCAGCAGGGTGTGTGTTATAGAATAGTCAAAAAAAAAAAAAAGCCCACTGACTTCATTTAAAGCATGTCTCTGAATTAACAAAGCTTGAAAGACATTTTGAAATTCACGATTCGTTAAAATTACATGACCACAAGAAGACACTCAAATGTACAATCCTGCTATAATCTCTACGCTGAGAGAGGACGATACCAGCATATGGATCTGAAACCCTCTCTCTGTCATAATTGCCATGCACTAAATAGGTACAGCTATTTTCTGCCTTGTTTCAATACATCACACAATATAAAACAAACATTAATATTTAGCATCTTAAGTATTATTTATATATGTATATCATTTTAAAAATCTTGTTTTAAATATTTTTCTGAAAAAAACCCCCCAAAAAAACAGACCTAGGACAGGACAGGACCAGTCCAGAAATGATGCGTACATTATTCTTGCTTCTGGCCATCTGCATTCAAAGTCTTTCACACATGAGCCCAGCACAGCAGTTGTCCGAATATCCAGGAAATACATATTGATGGGGGAAGCCACAGTCGTGCGACAGGGGAGGAGACAATAAGTGCAGGAAAATACAGAGCTAGAGCAAAGAGGACAGATGGATGGACACGGCAAAGAGACGAGATGAAAATGCAGAACGATACTTGGACATACATACAGCTGGATGGTGAAAAACGATGCATCGCTTTTCTGTGCAAACAATGTGAACACTCATGTGTGATTGGATGAAATGGTCAGGTGATACAGGCCACTCTCAGCTCCATGAGTTCAGCACTAGAGCGGATGAAGGATCAGCGGTCATTCGCTGTCTTGATGTAGTGGGGTGAGAGGGGAAGTGGTGTGGGGTGAGAAGGAAGCCTTTTAGTTCTGCATCTGCTCAAAGAACTTGTAGGTGGGGTTCTCATAGCCATTCTGCTGCATCTTGCTGAGGTGACGTTCTTCCGGAGTCACTGCGGCATCAACCTGAACACAAAAGCTCAGTTGGGATATGATGTTCATTTCATACTACAACATCTAACAACAGAACATGATTCAAAGCACAGACCTCTATGACTCCATGGTGGATGGAGGAGTACTGCTTCTTCCTCAGCATTATAAGGGTGATAACGATGATGGTAGCGATGACGACTCCTCCTACCATTAGGCCTATTATGGCCCCCTTATTAGAGCTTACATCATCTGCGAAAAACACCTGAATGGACACAAGGCCTGTCAATCATCTACCCCGATACATGAATTCCACAAACACTCAAGAGATTCATTCATTCATTCATTTTCTAAGCCGCTTAGTCCTGATTAGGGTCGCGGGGAGGCTGGCGCCCATCTCAGCCTCGCAACATTGGGTGAGGGCAGGGTACACCCTGGACAGCTCGCCAGGCAATCGCAGGGCCAACACACACAACCAGTCACACCTGGGGCGATTTAGAACACCCAATTAGCCTACTGAGCATGTTTTTGGACTGTGGGAGGAAACCGGAGTACCCAGAGGAAACCCATGCAAGCACGGGGAGAACATGCAAACTCCACACAGAAATGGCCTAGCCCAGGAGTCGGACCCAGGCATTCTTGATGTGAAGTGGACGTGCTAACCACTGCGCCACCATGCAGCCACACTGGAGAAATTTAAAAAAAAAAACTTTCTAAACAATTATTTTATATACATTGTGTACTTCCTAGAGATGTTTAAATGTATAGGTTAAACTGCATTGCATGAGTGTTTGTACCAATCTCTGGTGGTGTACTTCATATCCAGTACTGTGCCTCTCTTCAGTGTCCATGCGCACCTCTGGCATCTCGTCTAGCTTCAGACCAGACACTACACAGATACAGAGACCAGAGTGGAAATGGCAGTCATTACTAACAAAATCACAAAAAGACAAGAATTTCAGGAATAATGCATTTTTTATAAAAATCTTCTCACTACATCTGTAGCACGGAGGATCCCTTAGGAGAAAAGATGTGAAAGTTGTTTACTTGAAATTCAGAAATAAAAAAAGATCTCTGACTCAACACTCATTTGGCAAACCGCTTAATCCTATTAGGGTTGCTTGGATGCGGGAGTCTATCTTAGGTGACAATGGGCAAAGGCAAGGTACACCCTGAACAGCTTGCCAGACCATCGCAGGACCAACACACACACACAACCATTCACACTCACACCTGGGCTGAATTTTCCTGTGGGAGGAAACTGGGGTACCCAGCAGAAACCCATTCAAGCACAGGGAGAACATGCAGACTCCACTAAGAAACACCTGAGCCTGGGACTCCAACCCAGTACCTTCTTGCTGTGGGGTGGATGTGCTAACCACTACGCCACTGTTCCGCCCCTAAAAGAGATCTATATCAGAAGAATTCCGACTCGGGGGACTGGGACTACATGCCCAGGAAGAAGAATTCACGTCCGATTTGTTCTAATGCCTTAGAAGATCTAACCAGAACTACTTTCTGTTGCAGTTGCATAAAATTACACAAGAACAGCATTGAAAAGAATTTCTCATATTTTCTCAAGATAGAGTTTAAATTAAATAATAAATGTGAGCTCACAGCACAGAGGAATTTGAGCACTTCACATATGTGCCTCACCATATACACGCATGCCATAAGAAAGTCTTCATGCTGATTTAATTTTATTTTAATTTCAACTCCAACATAATGTGGTATAGAGCTAAAATAACTATCTTTATCAGTGTCCAAATATTTCTGGACCTGACAGCACTTTTATATATTCTCTTGTATTTGCCGAACCACTTAATCCTATGAGGGTCGCAGGGAAATTGGAGCCCATCCCAGCCGGCACCGGGCAAAAGCAGGGCACACCCTGAACAGCTCATCAGACCATCGCAGGGCCAACACACACACACACACACACACACCTAAAGGCAATCAGCCAATTAGCCTAATGTGCATGTCTTTGGACAGTGGGAGGAAACCGGAGTACCCAGAGAAAACCCACGCAAGCATGGGGAAAACATGCAAACTCCACCCAGAAACGCCTGATCCTGGAACTGATGACTCTGCAAGGTGTAAATATGAACACAACCTTTCCGTCTGGGTCAACTCTAACAAAGCATTTCACTCTGTCTGTACGTCTCCACTCTTGGACCTTTATTATATACTGTATTATAAATCAGTGGGTTTTCTTACTTTTCTCACTCAGTACAGGAAAAAGTGCAGGAATTCTTACTGTGGCAATCATTTATATACTACGGATACGTCAGATAAAGATTAGGTTGATAAATGCTGGGTTATTGCTATAAAACATTAATGTGTAACCATAGTAGTTTTAAAACAGGCACTCACCAGGTCGTGTGGGAAGTCCCCTATCTGGAGCTGGACGGGCATCTACAGGCTCAACTGAGAACCGCAAAGGCAACATACAACAAAGTGAATACACACACACCGACCGTGCCAGCATTCCTAACAAGCAAATCCTAACAAGCAGTGAGAAAATATTCTACTACATAAACCCTACTGCATGTCAGAGGATGAAACAATAACATGGATGTTCATATGTATGTCAGGCGACAGAAAAAAAAAACAGCAAGTTAAACGTCTGGTCATTAAAAAAAATGGCAACTCATAGATTTGATAAAGGAACAAGAAACCACTGTTACACTTTAATGACTTGCTACTGACTTACCAGTCTGACCCACATGAATTCACAGGTCAAAGATAGCACACACAGTAGAAGTTGCAAAGACATTGTTATCAGGTCAAAATTATTAAATGCTATAACTAAACCGTATATAATCCTTATATTGCTGCAACTGCATCCCAATGAACCTGGATTTTGGATAAACTTCAGGGATAAAAAAAAAATTATTTACACTTGCCCAAACCCCATAAGCTGCTGTGCTGCCTCATGCATGATTAGTATGCAAAATGCTAAGCCCTGAGGTGGTGATGGAGCTTGCTTCACTGTGGCTGTGATGATGTCTGTGTGTGAGAGAGAGTTTAGCGTACCATGGTTATCAGTGTTGGCTTGGTTAAAGCTCTTAGGGTGGATGAAGCCCAGGTTTTCCTGCTCCACAGCCACAGAATCCACAGATGGGGTGCTGTCAGGGGGCATCAAAGCGTCATTGCCGTAACTCACTCTCATATCGGACTGAACAGAGGAGAGCTGCTGAGCGGCCTCGGCTTGCACACGCACCATCAGCAATGCTGTACAGACATACCGAGGCAGACACAGATTAAGTCTTATGAGTCACTTTAAATTATGCATTTGAATGCATTATGTATACATTTAAACCACAAGAAGTTCCAGTCTGAGTCAAAATGAAAAATGGACAAGATGTAAACATTAAACACAAAGCACTCACCCACTTGGCTCTGGATTTCACTGGTCACCTGTGGTACCTTGTAGAGGTAGGCCACACTTTCATTCAAACGCTCTTCGATGACATGCAGGTGAGCTAACACCTGTAATCAGTGGGTGTACAGGTCACTCTTTAACGCAATGCGTTTTAGCAGCTAGAGGCCGCTTTCCTATGTAAGTGCAGGCAGTGATGTAAATACCTGAGGCCGGATCTGGGCAGCTTTCTTGGGGTCCACCATGCGAACATGCTCGAAATGTTTAAGCGTGTGTTGCCTGTCCTTCTGCTCAGCCCGCACATACTTTTTAAACAGGCCAAACACCTGGCGAGGCTGCAGAATGAAAAAAAAAAAACCTGTTAACTGTGGGTGAGGAAGCCGGTCAGCATGAAGGTTATTGTTGTATGTCACCATATGTGTAGGAGGCTGATCAGAGGGGCTGTAATTTTTAAGTGCGTGTGCACCTTGGGCTGGTCAGCCTGTAGTGCAGTTAGGAAGCTGTCCAGTGCCATACGTCGGCGGTCATTAAGCAGAGCTTCTACACGAGCAATGTGAGTCTCTACTAACTGCTGCCTCTCGTTTGCTGCCTCCTGCTCTAATGCCTCGACCTTCTCCTGGAAATGCTGTGTTTCCAAACACACACATACATATATTTAAATTGATATTAGCACTTTCAACCTAAACCTGTTTTAGTAGTGAGATTTCATGAGCAATCTTACCTGCATCCTTTAGCATCAAACTCTGTGATTGTCACTATATTACTGTATGACTCTCTGCTCAATGCTATTGGGTATTAGATATCTTCCAGATGGTTTGGTCATGGCTTGTATTAAAATGCAAGTAAAAATGATCAAACTATAATAAAACATGAATTTAATGTGCTAAAATCAGTTTGCTCTTTAGTAGTTAAAGCAATAATACAAGGGAGTCAACTTTTCCTTTATTATAAAGGATAGCTTGCTCTTTCTCACTACCTCTCTCATTAGCAGTCGACACAGTAAGCACATGTAGTGTATATGCTCTTATGCAAGTACCTGAATACACCAATATGGCAAACAAACTGATTCATAGTACCTGAATGACAGCCTTCTTATCTGCACGGGGAAGGCTCTTGACCTGCCTTTCTGCCTCTTCCCACTCCCTCATCACCTAAAAATGAAAAATGTCATTAAAATTCATTAAGGAAACAGTGCTAACGTGACCCCCGATCACAAACATCTTCTATTAAAAGCATCTTCTGCGGTGCTCACCTGGGACATTCTCTCCCTGTGTTTGGCCTCCAAACGCTCTTTAGCTTTTTGGAAGTGGGCGTGTTCGTTAACATCTCCTGGAGCCTCGAGGTAGCGGCCCACTGCGTCGGGAGGGCTTGGAGCCATAGTGGGCACTGGAATGCAGGGGATGAATTAGGAACAAGGCCAAAAATAATAACAAAAACAACAGTGTAACAATATGAGAATTACTCTAATGTATCATTCAAAACAAACATTTAACTCTGAAAGCAAAACGGCAATTGTTAGTGACTTTTCATTCTTCCTTTAAATTTCATGAAGAGACAGTTACATAATGCAGGAGACTTCATTAGTGTTAATGGAAAAACACAGCACTGTAAACACAAAGCCTGAAGAGAAGTTCTAGACACGTGCAGAATGAGTCACAAGAGGAATCCTGTGTGAACTGTCTATAGCCCCAGTGCTATTGTCTGAATGAGGGACAGTGTGTGTGTGTGTGTGTGTGTGTGTGTGTGTGTATATGCAGGGCTATGCACTACAGCACATCCTATCAAAAAATAAAATAAAAAAATAATCAATTTGCATGATGAATTGATTCTCAGCGGAAGTAATGGCACAATACAGTTTTGTGTGCGTGTGTGTGAGATAGTCACTTTGTGTACCTGTCTGTGAAGTGAATTGATGGTGCATCATTCTTCCAACTTAGCTGACGTAGTCCATCATGCGATTAAAAATCATATCCCGTTTCCCCAATTCCCATTAATCAATCCCTGTTTCCTCTGAGTTTCAGGCTAGCTTGACAGATGAATACAGCTGTTATGTCTCTGCAATTTTCCATTATGAGCAAATAAAGATAATGGTTGTCCAAAACGTTTCTCAATGAGATTTGTGTACCTATATGTAATTTTCATGTCCTTTATTTGTTTAAGTGATGAAAGGCACTACTTGCGGTTAGAGATGGTAAAATAACTGTTATAGCTTCAAGTACTAGTAGCTTAAGTGCTGGTTATGTGCGTGCGTGTGTGCGCGCATACGTGTGTCCATGTATCAGACTCCAGATTTTGGTGAATCAGCCCCTGTGTAGTATGTTTATGTAGTAGTATGTATGTATATGTAGTGTAGTATGTTCATGTGCTTAACTATGCAGAAACCAGAGACACAGCTCACAGCTTCAGACTGGTCAGACCAGCCAGACTTGGCAAACCGTGCAAACCCAAAACAAAACAGAGCTACTGCCACACAGAACACATTTAGCAGGTTAAGAGATGAATGCAGGTTGTTAGATAAAAGAACACCAACAACAGACATTCATAGTACAGTAAATAGAAGAACACAGCTGTTGAAATGCTAATGTAAGAAAAGACATACACACATAGACATAACTGTCATTTTTCTTTCTACAGAGACATTTAGCATTTATGTAGCATTTAATAAGATGTGAGTGATAAAACCAAGTTAGTCAGTGTCTCCAAAAAGGCCCTTCGTATGGTCCTGTAGGCCATGCACATGAACGCAGCCTGGCAGCACAGAGACAGAATACAGAGACACAGGGCTAGTTATCAAGTTATTTGGAGGCTTACACACGCTGCTGCTGCACACAGCCATGCAGTACTCCTCTGATTCAAAGTTATTGCGGTTTCCTCCGCAGCCCCCAAAGGTGAAAGGAGCACAACGTCCTATCTCGGCCACAAAGTACCAGCGGAACAGCCTGGCATGACATGGGCCTTTCCGTGCTGGAGCCCAGCACACCGCTGACAAAGAGAGATGCTTCACGTTATACACACAAACGCAACTGTGCTATACACACCAGTGCTGCAGTCCACATGTATAAAATAGTGAGCGAGTGATTGATTGCTGTACGTCCAGCCAACAATTTTTCAGTTATATTCAGGACGTGAACAATTTTGAATCCAACACTTCTTAAGGTAGAAACACGCTGATGGCAAATCCAATGGCCTACTCCTTTCTAAAGACAGCAATGGTTCTTTTACCATATAATTTAAACTAATAATAAATAGATGTTAAAATGTGTTTTGGTTTAAAACAAAATTCTTATACTCCTGACATTTATTTAACATTTAGGGAAGTGGTCATGGTTGCGAGTGCATTCCTGCCACACTGTGCAATATTTATTTTTATTAACAGCATGGTCTTTAGGCATTACATTTAGGCATCTTTTGTGTTGTTCCTGAGCGACTAAGAAATTCATTTTACAAAATTTTTACTCTAATAATCATTTCTATACAAGGTTATTTATTTTGGGATTTCGCTGTCTCGACAACTCAGAGTCTGTATTTACAGAAAGAACCTACTAGTCATTAATCAGTACTAGAACAAACTATTTGTGCTTGCAGGCAACTGCAGGTAGAGTTACAAGTCTAATGGCCATCTTTACTCTCAGGGAGAAGAAAACATTTACATTTTCTACATTTATGGAATTTAGCAGATGCCCTTATCCAGAGGGACTTCTTCTTCTTCTTGAAGCGAGCACAGCGAGTGGAAGAGCAACACCAATTTTGCTTTCCCGCCTGACTCGATTTATGCGGTGGCACATGCGCGGCATGATTATAAGAAGGTTGAGCTCACCGGCCCTCCCAGAATTCCATTGTCGACTCGATTTATGCGGTAGCGCATGCGCGGCAGTTTTTAGAGTTCTCGCAATCATCGCCACCACCTGTCATGCAGGAATAAACGGGCCTGGAAAGATAAACAAAACGCGTACAAGCAGACTATATAGACTTGGATTAACTGCCTCTCACAGCACTCCACTTCTCTATGTGAACTTCTAGTTAGTATTTTTATTTATTTATTTTAATCTCTTTTATACAACTGAGCAGTTGAGGTTAAAAGCCTTGCTCGCTCCCGAGTGGCGCATCGACAAGGTGCACGACTATCAACCCGGAGATCGCAAGTTCGAGTCCGGGTTGATGCCATAGCCGTCCATGACCGGGAGTCCATGGGAGCTAATTGGCCGAGCTCTCACGGGAGGGAGGGA
>JBCNYH010000012.1:38031687-38043040 GCA_039654325.1 Tandanus tandanus
AACACGCATGCGCTGCAGTTCGAAAAGAGGCGGGCGGCAGCATCACATGTCACGGAGGGGGCATGTGCTTGCTTACGATCCTCTCTGGTCGGTGATGGTCGTGTGATAGGGAAGGCTAAAAGTTGATGGATGGGAATTGGAAACGATTAAATTAGGGAGAAAAATGGGGAAAAAAAAACAAACAAACAAAAAAAAAAAAAGCCTTGCTCAAGGACCCAACAGTTGCAGCTTGGTGGTAGTGGGGCTTGAGCAGTCCAACCTTCCAATCAGTAACCCAGAGCCTTAACCGAAGTAACTCCGTCGTTAACGGAGTAGAGACTGCCCTGTTAGGTATCTAACACATGTTGGGTCTCAGGAGCTCTGGACAAGACTCCTGATTTGGCACACGCACAAACATACACATAACAGAGGTAGAATGGAGTAGAGTTAGTCCACTGTTTAAAATACTGTAGTGCAAAAACACTGCAGCTGAATCATGCCTTAACCCTTTCCTGTAAAAAAAAAAAAAACAATTACTTTGACGATTTCGACATTCCCTGAAAAAGCCTGGCCTATCAGACTGTAACAATGTAACAGTGATAATGAGCAGATATATACCACCAAATCACTATTCAGCTGGAAATACCTGAAAAACAAAAGTGTTACTTCAGGGACAGATCACTTTCTGGTATATGGTATGAATTACATTTACATTTATGGCATTTGGTAGACGCTTTTATCCAGAGTGACTTACATTTCATTTATACAACTGAGCAGTTAAGGGTTAGGTGCCTTACGTAAGGGCGCAACAGTGACAGCTTAGTGGTACTTGGGCTTGAAACCTTTGACCTTTTGATCAGTAATCCAGAACCTTAACCACTGAGTCACCACTGCCCCACCCTCTATTTACTTTTGATATGTCTCGGTACAGTCGTTTTGGCTTTCGCACCATGGATTTGTTCACACTCATCTCAAAAACATCAAGTTATTTGTATAAAAGTTTGTTCTCTCATTTATAACTGTACAAAACCTGGAGAATAAAAAATGGATGATATATTCATGTACATTTATACGAATACACGTATGCAAATGCTTCTTACCTCGCACAACCTCTTCTATGGATTCTGTGGTTGTAGTAGTGGTGGTGGTCATAGCAACATTGGAAACTTGCTCACTGCTATCACGTTCATTCATAGCGTCCTCATCGTCATCGTCATCGTCTTCCTCATCATCTTCCACACCATCACCATCCTCATCATTCTCCCAGGCTTCTTCGACCTCATCTCCCATGTCAGACTCCAGTTCCTGCTGTTCTGTAGGGGCTTGTTTGGGCACGCTGGAAACAAGAACACACTGGCTAAGGCTTCTGAGATAAGAGAAATATTTGAGACTCTATGTGTGTCACATTTAACTCTAAATATTATCTAATGACCCTTGAAATATGAATAATGTCATTTATAACTAATAGGCTGAGATTCTAAGACTATGGGTTTTTAAATCTGATAGGTGTCATGTCTCAGCATTTGATTTTTAGAGTGATGATGTGATCCAGTCTTCCCTCTGTTCGAATGTACCTGTCAGTGTATTCATTCTCAGGGGGTCCCCACCAGACGTCTGAGTTGACTTCTTCCTGCTCTTCATCCTCAGAATCTCTCTGCTCTTCCAGTGGGCAGCACACAAACTCCACACCACGGAAACGGTCAATACCACATGGCAATAACATCCCAAAGTCATGCAGATTCATTGATCGATCGCCACATGACTGCAGGGACAGAAGGAGCCACCAAAAAAAAAAAAAAGGAAAATGAAGGGAGTGAGAGCTGGTATGTATCACTATATTCCAGTTAGCACAGATCAAACATAGCAGTCGTTCTTGTCTTACATTAAATTTTTCATTTCCAGTGGACAATGAATGTACAGAGCTAAGTCACTTATCTAACTAATTGGTTAGCTTTCTTGTTTGTAACTCCTCTTGGATGGGACCATGACTTAATCGTATTATTTGGGTTTTTCTCAAAATCACAAATTTCTGACTTAGCAGGTTATGGCACTGAGCCCTTCAATTGTACTTCACTACTGTTTTAATGCTTTTTACCATCAAACAGAAATGTCTTAGAAAGAGAAAGCTCACTTCCTGTGACACATGAATATTCCAATAAAACAGTCTTTACTTTTTTAAGTAAGAAATGTGATTTAGTATTACATACCTAAATGCATATAAATTTAAAAAGTTCACAAACTTTTAAGCACCCCAGTAGTTAGGCCAAAGAAATAAATAATTATGTTAGCTAAATAGCATTAGTTATTAACTTAGCTTCATTTAGTTATTCATTTATTATTTTTTAGTTTAACCACAAAGGAGTTTAAAACATGATGTTTGCTGATGTGTACTTTACTCACACTCTGCAGGGTCTCAAGAACATGTGCAATGTGTGCTGAGGATTCTCACCTCTTTGGCCACAGTGTGCCAGTGCAGGTGGCTTTCACACATATCCATCCGCTCCTGGTGTAGGAACTTACACTTGTCAGGAACTAGAAGGGCATCGCTCACAAACTCACCAACTGGCAAAAACAAACATATAGTAATTTGTTACTACAATAACTCACATGTTATTACATAAAGCAGGCCTCACATGGGGGCAGTTCTGTGCAGTGTTGGCACAACAATTGTGAACAGTAGGTGAAAACATGGTGTGGATAGGTTGTACTGATTGTGGTTCAGAAAGGTTTTGAAAGGTGACAATACGGCAGCTACAAGGAGATACACGGTTTTGAGAACCGCCGTGAAATTTTCAAACATTTTGAAAAGCTTGTGGTTGATGTCGGGTGGTGCCAGTCAACCACGAGCACCATCATGCCTCAGGATGACATTACTAAAGTCCAACACGGTTTGGAACTGAGCTGAACTGCCATGAAAACCGCTCGATCATGAGGCCTGCTTAGGAGTTTATCTACAATAAAAACATATTCAGATATCCACAGTACACACACACAAACACTCACCCAGACAGCGATAGGGCACTACAATGTGTACATGGCTGCGGCATTGACGTCTGCCCTTCTTACACCAATTCTGGATGCTGACTGGCTGGTTGGCCTCCACTACATTAGTGATCTGCAGGTCAGGGTATACCTACAAAACAACGAGCTACTCGGTAAAACAGAGTTGGTACAGAGGCGGAGGAATATGACGGCAAAATGATAACGTTATACAATATCACCTAATATCAGTTTGTGGTACAACATTGACACTTTTGGGTCTCTCAAAAATGCCACCATAAGGACAGCTAACATCAGAATGTGTTCAGAGATAAGATCTTGACCCTGCATGTCTTAATTAGTTTTTTGAATTTCTAATGTTTAAAGCTTCAATAAAACAGAAGTCACACGATGAAGAATAATGGAAAATTGCTCATCTATATTTAATCTCATCCAATTGACAATATTTGTCTTCCTAGGTTATATATTGACTTATGCACAGTATTCCTATTCCTTCCCATTAACTTGTACCTCCTGGCAGTACTGCAGAATTCCTTCCTTGGTTCTGATGCAGCTCTTGGTACCAGTTGGATCGGGCTCCCACTTGCCACTCTGGACGTTGATATGCATGTTGGGTTTACCACAGAACATGGCCACCTGAGGCTCGGCCAGCAATCCCACAGAGTCATCGGATGGCACCTGCCACCAAGAGACATCACACAGTGACCTGTATGAACTTTTGCACTTGATTAAGCAAATAATTTTTTTTATTTATTTCTCTTTCTGAAATTAAACTACTGATAAATACTGATTTTCCTTGATAATTAAGGCTTTTGGGCAAATTTGAGAGGGTGTTGTGGGGACATGCATTCTGCTGTGATGGATCATGGGAAATGGGACAGTTCTCAATATGGAGCCTGTCATGTTATCCCAAAACAATATCTTCTTTTAAATTACAGATACAAGAGCTCACGGGAAATAAACTGTTATCAAGAATATTCCCCCAAAATAATCACGGACATTGGCTGAAGGGTACGCTAGCTCTACGAGAGCTTCTGGCTAGAGAAAGCTTAATCCACTAGTAGATGTCACATTTTCCGACAAACAGGCCTCGTAAAAACAGTGCTATAATGATTAACCCATATTTAAAATATGAAAGATTATTTTCCCACTTGAAAAAACATATAAACTACAATTAGTAACAGAACAACGGTCAGAAAAGATGCTTGACTACATAAGCCCACACAAATTACATCTGAATGCATCCTTGATTAGTGAGAACACTTCCGAGTACTTCTGCTATTTAGTACTTGGACTGTGACTGATTAATGCAAGTACAGACAAGAACTCATACTGAGAAACGCTCAGAGGCAGAATCTGAAACCAGAAAGTGTCGCTCAAAAACAATAAAGCCTGGTTAACACCAGGTGTGGCTGCGTGACGTCCTGCCTGTGACATGGTTTTGCACTGATCTCAGCACGACTCTTTTCCACACCAGGAATGTTCAGAGATGGTGCATTTCAGAAAAGGAGTGTCTTGTCTGTCCAATTTTTTTGTCATGTTCATGATGTTCTACTTCCTCGCAGCTGTGTGGCTTGAGTGCAGCAAGCAGCAAAAATAGACCAGGCACCAAGCATGTTATTTCGCACAAAAGCAGTTTCGCTTCTGGAACGATTCTGATATGCACAGCGTACAGTGGCCGAGATCAGCTGCCGTGACCACGCCACAGATGGAAAAGGGTTACATAATATGAAATAACTCAACCATCACAATTTTTATCAATAAATAAATAATAAAAACATAACATGATGATATAAGATGGACACTGATCACTCATTACAAATAGGCATGAGGGGAAAAAAATAATTCCGTTATATACCGTGATTCTTTTGTGCAGTGATTCATGTATCGCCACACTGTCTTCAAATTCAAATTTTTATTCATTGCATTTTTTATTATTTTTTATTATTATTATTGTTATTATTATTATATTATTATTATTATTATTATTTATTATTATTATTATTATTTTTTTTTTATTCATTGTATTTGAAGTGATATTTGAAGTAGTATTTGAACAATAATTCTGTATTGTTTAAATTCTGCTCTTGGTTTATGAAGGGGGAAATAGTTACTCATGGTCAATTCATAATTTTCATCAAGAGTAGGCTGCATAGCCGTCAGCGTGTTTCTGCCCTACGATGGCCTGGCGAGCTGTCCAGGGTGTACTCTGCCCTCGCCCAAAGTCGGCTGAGATGGGTGCCAGCCTCCCCGCGACCCTAATTAGGAATAAGCGGTTGAGAAAATGAATGAATGGATAAACATTCAGTTCAGTTGTGCAGTTCTTAAATAAAGCTTTCAAGGTTTAAATATTTAGAGATGTGACAACTTTTTTTTTTTCACGATTCAAGGTTTTAAAATTGTAACAAAAAAAGCAGAAAAAAAAATGTAATAATGAACAAGGATATAGAATCACGATGCTTACAGAACTGCAATGCAAATCAAATCGCTCCCAGATACTTTGATTTCAAATTTACATTTATGGTATTTGGCAGAAGCCCTTATCTAGAGCAACCGACATTTATCACTTTCAAACAACTGAGCAATTACAGGTTAATGGTCTTGCTCAAGAGCCCAACAGTGGCAGCTTGGTTGTACTGGGGTTTGAACCCCCAACTTTTGGATCAGTAACCCAGAGCCACCACTGCCCATGCATTGAGTGGTCCCTTGTAAACCAATATTTAATTATAAACATTAGGACCCCTGAGAGGTGAAGTCAACAACAGTGATTATCTTGTCACAGTGGCACCTGCTGGGGAGTAGGATGTATTATTCAGAAAGTAAACAGTCAGCTCTTAAAGTTGATGTGTTGGAAGCAGGAAAAATGAGCAAACATAAGCATCTGAGTGACTTTGACAATGGTCACATTGTGATGGCTAAAGGACCGGGTCTCTACCAAAATGGTAAATCTTGTGGGAAGGTCCGGGTACGCAGTAGTAAATACCTACCAAAGGTGGTTCAAGCAAGGACAACCAGTGAACTGGCAAGAGTGTCATGGGTGCCCAAGGTTCATTGATCTGCGTGGGGCGTGAAAGCAAGTCTGATCCCAAAGAAGAGCTACGGCAGAACAAACTGCTGAAACTGTTAATGCTAGTTATGATAGAAAGCAGGCTCGTGCAAAATTCCGAATTTGGAATTTCAATTCAATTCATTTGAAGAATAAGAATTTGAATGGAATTGGCTCCACCCCACAGGATGTTGAATTGGAATTACAGGAAGTGGAATTAAATTCATTGCAATTTAAAGAAATTCCTTAAAGCTAAGTAACAGGAAGAATTTGTCATGTTTAACAAATGTTTTGGCTTAAATACTAAAAATACTTTACAAACACTAAAATTAAACATAAATTCCCTCCATTTTAAATAATTTGTAATATTCGTTTTATTTGAAAATGAACAAATGAAATAAAATTGTGGTAAATGCAATAATCATTTATTAAAAGTTCTTAATTTATAGGGTAACATTTTTGCATCTAATTGGCATAAGTTCATCAAAGGTTTTATCATAGAGACAACATCTTTCTGGTCGGAAAATCTTTCCTGCAACACTAAAGATCCTCCCAACAGGTGCAGATGATGCAGGTATGGACAGATATTTGCAGGCAAGTGCAGCTACATTTGGAAAACTGCTCTGGTTTTCTTTCCAAAACACCAAAGGATCAGCATCCTCTGACAGGCAGGGTTTACTCAGGTAGACATTAAGTTCATAGTAATAATATTTCTATGAAATATGTAAAAAAAAAAAGTCATGTATGGAATATACTGTAAAACATGATTCTGGAATACACCAAAATTATCAAATGGAATTTCATGGAATTTCAATTCTACTTCCTTCAATTCGAATTTGAATTGAAAATCTACTTCCTGTTTGCAACCTCAATTAAAAATCAATTCAAATTCAAATGGAATTGAATTGGAATTTGGGAGACATTTTCAATTTAATTTGGAATTTTGCAAAAGCCTGATAGAAAGGAGTCAGTAAACTGCAGCTTACAGTGTATGGAGCTGCCTAGCTGCAGATCAGTCAGGTAGTGTTAATGTTATGGCTGATGAGTGTATATCTGTAGCTTGTATGCAGGTTGCTTCCTCCAACACATATTTCAACAAATCATTTCCCTATCAAAATAAATCCATATATCTATCCATCTGCCGAACCGCTTAATCCTACTAGGGTCGCGGGGAGGCTGGAGCCTATCTCAGCCAACTCTGGGGCAGAGGTAGGGCACACCCTGAACAGGATCAAAATAAATGTCATTGTTTTAAAACTATTTGAATTTTCACAAGTTACATATTTTAAAGCAAAACAAAACATGACATATATATAAAATCCTAAAATACTTCTAGCAGACATCAAAGTGCTTTTTGTTAAGTACCTCTTCTACAGGGAACTAACACTTCCATGTCTCCTCCACTGCTTTTCAAGAACAATTTGAAATACAAAAAAAGAAATACAGTTCTGGCACAGATGGAGCTTTACTGAATGCCAATTTTATTGAATATAAGCTGAATATTTCACCCTATAACCTTGCTGTAGCACCATGTACTCAGACATCAGTTAAAATTCAGTTCTGACTGCCACAATGTTGGTCTGAAAATCTCACTAGATAAAAGCCTCCTGCCTGCATAACAGCAGAAACCTTCTCTTCTTAAAACTATTTTCAGTCCTGATGCACACCAATACAGCACTGCTCTATACAGCACTGCACGTACATTGAGCTAGACAATTTTTTGCATGAAGATGAACAGAGCAACTCTTTCCATCTCCTTTCTGCAAGTGGACTGTAGGGTTAGCAGGGTAATTACAAAATGTGCAAAGTACAAAATGTGTTCTGGATCTCCCGAAGAAAAGTGGGGAAATAAGAAAAAAACAATTTTTTTAAAGAAAAATAACAAAATACAATGACAGAGTAGACAGATAATTAAAAGGAGGAAGAACGGGGCAAATGGGACAAATTTGTTAGAGCAAGCTGAAAATTAAAGTCATCTTGGCTTGTATAGAGCAGAGCCAGTTCATGAGTGAGAGAGAGAGAGAGAGAGAGAGAGAGAGAGAGAGAGAGAGAGAGAGAGAGAGAGAGAGAGAGAGAGAGAGAGAGCGAACAAGCTAACCAGCGATAGATTATGACGGCTCTATTGTGTTTTGTGTGTTTTTATGACCTGGCTTTGCCTGCAAATGTTACACATCTTTCAATAGATACAGAAAACATACAGAATAATGACTCAACTGAACACAAGGATTATAGGGCTGTTGGTTTTCCACATATTTCTATTCTGGGATCTGCTTCTGGCCTATACATCCAAACGGGAAGTCTACGCAAATTACAAAATAACTACCAGGGAACCACTGGAGTTGGGCTCAATTATTATTTTCCCCATGTCCATAATATACAAACTGTTGGGTACCAGTTGCAACACAGAATCCCCCGTTACACTACTGATGTAAACAACTGCTATTATGTCATACTTGTCAAGATCACAATAGTATCCAGGCATCCAGAAAGGAGGTGTACTCCAAGAAGTCCAAGAAGGAGGTGTCTCTGGGTCACTATAGATATTTGGTTGACAACTCAGTGGATAGGACTTGGGCCTTTCTGTGTGAAGTTTGCATCTTCTCCCCTCGTTTGTGTGGGTTTCCTCCAGGTACTCCAGTTTCCTCCCACAGTACATTACCTCAGGCTCATAGGCTGCTTCAATTTGCCCCTAGGTTCTGCGAAAAACCATGCTCAAAACCTCAGAACAAAACACGATTCGGTGTTAGATGCTGTGATTGTGTTTCTGAGATTGGTTTATTGGTTGGTTTATGGAACTGCAAGGCTGCTGTTCTATAGACAGTTGTTCAGAGATTAATACATGTTAAATGTACATGTAAAAGACTGGTCATCTAGGGTGTATTGTATAGCTTCAGTCAGTTTACCTGCATTTAGCTTTAAAAGCTTTTGGGCTTCAACAGTCATCTCCCTATATTTAAAAAAATGCATGCTGCATGTAGGTTTTCAAAACGTTCTGATGAGAACCCGGGAATATTTTTATCCGGCCTTACCTACCACCTGGTCAAATAACTGTGTGTGTGTATGTGCGTGATTAAACAAACAGTAACAAAACAATAATGTGCCACATTCTATGACACCAGTGTTAACTTCTATCTCCTCCCCATGTACGTGTTCAGTACACTGTGTAACCTGGAGAAAGGCGGCTGAGTTCAATACAGGTACTTGGTGATGGGAAACTGATTCAGCATAGGATTCATGTGTTTGATATACTGTATAGTAAATGACTGCTCGTGACAGACAATACTTGTGTAGCTGTGTACCATATTTCATAGGTCGCCCCAATATCATAGGTAATGTTTATTTCAGCCACCAGGAACAACTAAGGCTGCCACCTTTTACTGGAAGGAGTTATTTCCGTTCACAATGCATTCGTGCTTCTGCTGTGAAAATCTACATCAGGTATTTCTAACTCCACTATTTTCCTCACCAATCCTAAGCGTTGCAGGGGTGGAAATTAACACTGGCCCGTGGCGAGTCAAAAATCTGTAGGAATTAGCTAGCAAGTCATCCTGCTGTCGACCTGACAAATCTAATAGCTAAAGACGATATAGTGTTCCTGACCTGTAAATATCAAATTTCACTAGTCCTGTCGGCCAGTAGCTTAGTTTTGCTAAATTCCATCCCTGCACTGCCTACGAAATTGGGGTGAACTGCGAAATATGGTACACAGACCATACATGAGCGCCATTTTTTAAGGAAAAAGGGGCAAAACCAGAGATTATGTACAGTAGTTTTCACATCTGCATGATGATGCTAGATTGGACTCTACATCACACGCCCTCTCTTATTAAAATACCAGAACACATTAAAGAAACAACACTTTTAGGGGGTCAATTTTATTTCATCAATAAAACCAAGGGAAATTAATACAACTACTGTAATGACTGAACTTGTAATGACACACACACACACACACACCTCATCACTACAGCTGAATCATTTGCACTCACAGAGGCTCTCCCATTATTTACACCGAGTCAGTGCACTGTAACCCTGCAGCAGTATAATCCGCAGCAGATCTCAGGGTCGTGCTGAATGATAGCAGGGTTTTTCCAGCAGTGTTTCTGAGGTGCTGTCAGTGCGACCCTGCGGCTCTTGGCCTGAGCGACGCTGCCGTGTCGGCTTCACAAAACGCCGCAGTTCTTCGCCGCCATCTTTGCTTCTGACAAGCAGCATCTCCTCCATCCAAACCCATAATCAGGATGGACACAGTGATCATTCAGACCTCACTCACAAACACCAGCCGCTGTTCACTACACAGCTGTTCGACAGGATCCACACATTCATTAAACAGCGTTACTTTGAACTCAGGTGAAATCCAGAGGTTTAATAAGAAGATCGATGTGTGTGTGTGCGTGTGTGTGTGTGGTTTAATCACCAGACCTTGACGCCTCACTGACGCAACTTCAAATTATTTCCTAATATGTGCATTTACATGGGGATAACACTGGATAGAAAACATACAAATCCCCATAATAAACACCGAAAACCTGCAGATCAGCCTGTAAAAACTCCTCTAGAGCCTGCGAGGCTTCCCTCGACCTTAGAAATAAAGAAATCAACGCACAGATCTGTAATCCCTAATCCTCACTTCAACACACTGAAGGAAAATGAAACTGAAGATCATTCAGTGGATCTTTATTAATATGTATCTTTTCATCCACAGGGTCATCCAGCTACCCTTCACACATCCTTATACTACAGCAGTGTATAATATCCCTGACACACAAACACCCTGATACACATCAACCAGGCTGGCAAAACAAACCCAAGGATTGCATGCTGTTGTCAACACTATCTGAATTTGCTGTGTGTGCACACTTTATGCAGGCCTAGCTATGTAACGCGTTCCCCGTGTATTTAAAGAGGAAACGCTCTCTCCCCATTACACAACCCGTGGTTTCTTACCTCGACAGCAAGCGACAGAGTCGCAGCTATCAGCAGCACAAAGGCCGTGGTTTCGCCCATGCTGTAATCCCTATGGCAGATGTGCACCGGTGTTTAATAGTCGGAATAAATCTATTTCTCTATTCCTCTGGTGTAAAGCGTTGTGAGAAAGTGCGAGATGCGCAGCAGCGCCTAGCGCCAAGTCACGTGATCCGACGTGGAACGACTGGAATGGGAATATGGGCGTGGCTTAAGTCTCTCCAAGTATGAGGCCTAGGTGCATACATATATACGCTGGCTGGCCGCGGCCATCTTTGGGAGGTGAACCAATGTAAACAAACACCGCCCTGCATGTGTGGTATACATTAAGAACCTCAATCACTGGGGTTTTTATATATATAT
>JBCNYH010000012.1:38057731-38069908 GCA_039654325.1 Tandanus tandanus
CAGCCAATTAGCCTACTGTGCATGTTTTTGGACTGTGGGAGGAAACCGGAGCACCCGGAGGAAACCCACGCAAGCACAGGGAGAACATGCAAACTCCACACAGAAACGCCCGAGTTGGGAATCGAACTCAGGACCTTCTTGCTGTGAGGCGGATGTGCTAACCACTGCGCCACCGTGCCGCCGGTTTACATTGTTTTACTTATTAATTGGGTTACTTTATTAATTTATTCCCAGTTTATTGTATAAAGTATTCTATATTGTTATTTATTTATCTTTTGTTTGTTCTTGTGGATAAATGTTGGTAGAATTGAACATGATTTTGAGGTATGAGGGGTGCACAAATGGGAGATATTAACTGGGAAGCAGGTACATTACTATCAGTTGAGAATTGATAGGTACAGGGTGGGATTAAATAAGATTATTCTTCTCCCCACTCCATTTTGAATATGGTACAGTTAACAATTTCATTTGCTTCATACTTTTCAGTGTTTATCATCATTATTAGTATAATACGATCATTACTTTCATTATTCTTACTGTTGTTGTTATTATTACTATTATTATTGTCTTTTCTTTTTTTTTAGTCATTTTATTTAATAATCTAAGTGATTTATTTTGTCATTGTTTGTACTATCTATAAGCACTGGATAATGACCAGTATTTTTACATATTCGAAATAAACATTCATTCTTTCATTCATTCATTTATCTCTAGCTGATGTAATTATTTTCAGAAACTTTTGTCAAGCACGACAATACAGAGTTTTATCTAGTGTAAAATCTATGTCTGGTGTCCAGTAAAATCCAAGTCTGGTGTCCAGAAGCACTTTTGACTTCTCTGGGCTCAGAGGCAGCTGGGATGGACCATCACATAGTGCAGATGTGTATTTTCATTGGACGAATCAGCATTCCAGAACTTTTCTTGGAAGAAAGAGACACTATGTGCTCTAGACCAAACATGACAAGGACCACCCAGACTGTTACAAGCAAGAAGTCCAAGAGCATGGGGTGGGGTTGTGTTAGTGCCTTTGGAAAAGGTAATTTACAGTGGTACAGAATAAATGCAGAAAAATAAATTACGATTTTGGGGCAAGATCTTTTCAAGGGAAGCCCATACACATTTCATTAAGACAATGCAAAACCACATTCTGCACACATGACAGTGGCAAGGCTGGGGAAGAAGAGGGTGCAAGTGCAGCCCTAACCTGTCTCCAACAGAGAATGTGGTGAAGTGTTGTGAGAAGGAATGACATTACTACACAGTTACACATTACTACAAGTTCAGATGTGTTGCAAGAAACAAAGGTTAAATTGTCTGGGTGTGTTTTTAAGAAAAAAATATTTGTAAACGTTAATTTTTGATGTTAATTTTAAATTTTCACTTACCGTCCCAACTTTAACTAATGTGTTGTATACACACACACACACACACACACACACACACACACACACACACACACACACACGGAAAGCAGATTTAGTTCTTATGTGATAAAATAGATTTGAAATACTACTTGTAAAATGTGGTATGTGCAATATGTTTGGGTAACTTTTCAGTCACTTCTTTGTTGCACTTCCCTTAAAGTAGAAATCATGGCTTCCGGATGTTGTATAGCCTTGTAGATTTTCTATTCTTGCACTGGGAACTTCCATCATCTCTTCCTGGTGTTAATTCAGAAATATGATCTGTACACTGTATATATTGAGATGTTTTTGGAATCACAGCTTTAGGTTTTCTTCCAGACTAGTTTTTTTTCTACCCTCACAATAATTTTTCTGTCACTGGATACCACTGATTCCCAAAGCAGAATACTTACATGCTCATGTTTTCATTAACTTGCCTAGTGGTTAGTGCTCTGGAGTGTGTTTAGTATGTGTTAATAAATTAACTGGCTCATCTAAGTGCATGCTTTAACCACTATTCTTTTATGCTAAGATTACAGGTAAGGTTTTGTTGCTCTTTATTTCAGATCATGTTTTCATAAAGTTATTCTACCCTGTGCTCTCTCAGCCATACCAAATGAATTTCTTTTCGGTGATATGGAGGTTTTACATCAATTAGATATAAATGGATCACTAAATGTCCTTCAAGAGTTTAAATTATTATCAAGTTATTCAGGTTCTTATACTTAACAGCAGCAGCATCAACAACAGTTATAATAATAATGATAGTTGCCAATGTTTTTGCACATGCCACAAATCTCCCAATCAGCAAAATTCAACAAACAAACAAACAAACATTTAAGTAAAGAACCAGTGTGATCAAATCACTTGTCAAATCATGACGTTCTCTGGGAGATGTTACAAGTAGAACTAATATTATCAATTTTTAATTAATATCCAAACTTTTATTTTATTTACTATACTCTCTTTATGCTGCAGAATAAACAAAATGTCTAGTATAGTTTCCATATTTTTGCATTATCAATGAGCTTTCATTTTGTAATCATGTTTTTAATCTGAATTATCTGTATTCAGTCTGTTAATCTCTTAATGTTGCAGACATCAGAGCAGAAGAGCCAATTCAGAATATGAGTGTCTGTCTTGGGAAGAGTGTGTTGTTGCCATGCCCTTGCTCTGAAGACACTCAAAAGCTGGTATGGCAGATCGGCGAGGACATAGTTGTAAACCATTGTTGTGAGAAGAAACACCCAGTAAATGACCTCTATCAAAAGAGGACGGAAGTATTCCTGAATTCGACGAAAGGAAACTGCTCTCTGCTTCTCCATGGTGTGATGGTGAATGATGAGAAAATATTTACATGCCATTTTTTCGACAGGGGAACTATTCTTAAAACGCATGCAGTTAGACTGAAAGGTAAGCTTTAAAATTTTAGGTTATTTGAATTTTAGCTTCAATCACATGTTGTTGATGCAGCATTGGATGTTACTGCATAGAAATACTAAATGACTGTTATTGTTGAGACATTGTTGTCATTGTTGTTCTCAATTGTTGTTCTTGTCATTGTTGTTCTGTTGTGCTGGGTTTACAGTTCTGAACCCAAATCAGGAAGGAGATCGGTCTACTACAAGTGAGTACCAGCAGGAGACCTTTCAGTAGCCTTTTTTTTTTTTTTTTGATTTTGTTTCAAATTGTGTCTTACTTAATCTATTTTGAGATATGGCCATATTTATTAGGTTTATTATGTGCATGAATGATCCTCATAGTAATTGAATGTGATAACAAAAACAAAACTGATGTTTCTATTTCAGTTAAAATCCTAATCAATGTACATCATGTCTCCAAGTATAATCCAGTAAAAAGTGTCGCAATTGTCAGCTTCTTTTGTTTTACCAGAATATGAACGTCAACCTCATAAAGGATTTTCAGTCGGAGTTCCCTTATCACTGATACTGATAATCCTGGCTGGAGTGATTGTGGCACTTTTTCTCAGAAAATATCGGCAGAAAAGACCAAGAATGGTAAAAAATATTTACTTTATAAAGTATATTGCTAATTTCATAAGTAACCATAGCAGGAATCATAGCCTACGTCATGAAAAACTGCTAAACCACAACTGCAACTTCTACAATTTAAAAATTCAAGAAACAAAAGGTCATGAAGAAACAAAGACTGGATTATATGAATGTACTAGTGAAGGGCTGCTTTCTCCTTACAATGTACATATGTAAAAGTCAAGTTAACCTAATACTTTCCTCATACTCCAGTATACTGTATGCATAAAAATGACTAATTAGGTTTTTTCTTAATGATACAGGTGTTGGTCCAGGATCCTCAAGCAGGTGTGCCTATAATGAACCACACTCCTGTCTGACCAGTAACATGACACATTCCCGGTGGGCCAATAATTATGGCATCACCTCACTGTGAAGACCATTTGGAAAATTATCTGATCACCTACACAGGGCATTAGAAATCTGTAGACATATCAGTATCTGAGAGTTTTTTAATTATTTTTTTACTACTGTTATTGATCACTGTAATATATTTCCTTGTGTGTTTAAATGTATATATTTTTCAAAGGTTTCACATTTACATGCATTTAAGTGGCAAATACCTGAAGCAAGGTTACCTAACATTGAGGCAGAATCAAAATTTAAACAGGGAGCTGACATCTAGAGATTGCAAGTTCATGATGACACATGTATGTGAAGAGGGTAGATAGTTCTGACCTCATGTTCCTTGGAGGTAGCATGTCCTAGCTTTTACCCTCCCTGCTTGGTAGTGGCCTTATTATTGGGAAAAGATGACTGGTGGATGGGAATTGGCTCCAACACTGAGCTGTCGATATAGATGTAAGTGTTGCAAGATTAAGTTATATACGCACTCTATCCTAGTTTATTAGATATTAGCAACTGTGCTCTCTCTTTGGCTAGGATACCAGCTCATCTCCTGCGACCTGAAACATCACTACAGAAGAAAAAAAAACTGGCCCTTTGCCAATGTACAGAGGAGAGCAAATCATACCCTGCGTGAGCAGGACAGAAGTGTCGTTAGCTACTTAGAATGCTCTTCCAATAACATTTTTTTCTTTTCATTTGAGACTAATTTCATGAAAAGCAACAAAATATGAAATGAAAGTATTTGATAGTAAGAACATTGATAAATATTTTTTAGGACTAAGACTAAGTGTTTTTTTCTCCACCAAGCATGACTTCATTGGCTTGCTGCGAGGAACCAGCTTGCAGCTAAATAGTATTTTATGGTAAGAATATAGAACATGTATATGTTTTTTAATTTTCAAAAAGTAATGGTCAGTATTGAATAGGGTTCAACAAATTTTCTAGTCCACTGCCATAATGTATCCCATAAATGGCCCTGTGAAAAGCTAAGCTCTTTGGCTATCCTTTAAGTCTGAACTTTAGTGACATTGTCTAGGGGTGAACCTATGGTCCATGAGTGAATGGACACGTGTACAGATGTTAAAGTGAACAAGGGGGAGCATCTTCAAGATTTCATGCCAGTTTTCCAGCACAATGTTTTCACAATAGCTTGGCATTCAGTAGTTTTGGCAGAGAGATACGAAACTTTTTTAATGTTTAACCTTTATTTGAAGAAAAAATGAAGTTTACAATGATTTTGTCACATACTAAAACAAATTGCGTAAGATCTCAGTGAAAGGTTTAGATGGCAAAACCTGTTGATCAAACTCAGTACATAATTTAAATAAATGTACAGGTTGCAAGTATAAATTGGGTCACATTCACGCCCTACATTCAGTTTAATCAATACTTTACAGGATTTATTTAACATAAGATATTCTAATTATATATGGCATGTAAATTAAAAACAAACATTTAATATTTTGTTATTAATTTAATAGGGTCTTGCCTTATTCTTAACAAAACTATCTGCTGATTTTTACAAGTGGTAAAGTAAGTGTGTATATATGACACTGGAGGCATAAAATAAGAAATGGGGCACCCTTTCACCTTTCTGTCCTTCCAAATTGAATACTTCAATTTCATGTTTGCACAAATTTGCAACAGACGCTTGCTAGCAGTGGAATCACTGGATGTCAGTATTGGAATGAGCATTGATGAACAGTCAGTACGAAATAAACTGAAAAAAGAGGCAATTGTTGCATCCCTGAATCAACAATGCTTAGTATCTGGATGAAGCACTAATGAGTGCAACAAATGTGATTTTTAAATGATTTTCACTTGTGATCATTATGAGAAAATCTTTATTAAGTATATGTACTTACTTTTACCTCAGTAATAATATCTTTGAATTTGAAGTAATTTGGGGTTTTTCCTAGGCAGAAAGCCCAGGACAAGAAAAACAACTATCAGTGTTGACATCTGAAATTAATGCCTTCAACAAAGTGAGAACAGGAGAATATTTTTCTCCACAGTTCTCATTACCTTTTAAAAACTTATTACCCTATAGCTTTTATTTTTTGTCTGTAAAGCCCCTATAAAAATTAAGCTAGGTAATGGAGAGAGTGATATAAATAAGAGGAACAAAACATGTAAAAGACACCAAATAAGGTCTTTTTTTATTTGTGGAGAAGGCTGAGCTGCACTTTGGATTTCTGTACCAGCTCCTGCATTATAATATACTTAGTGCTTCTAGTTTCAAAGGTCACTGGTCAAAGGTCTTCATATCTCCCATTGATAAACTATACTGGAGATACTACATGTGCAGAGGATTAGATGGTCATCCGGTTGTAGTGTGTGAAATTATCGGAAGCCTTCATTCACATGCAGGTTGTATAGTGTTGACAGGCAACTGAGTTACTGACATTATTTCTGCACTTAAATCTACACCTGGGCTTGGTTTCTTCTGGTGTATTTTTATTTTTTACTACTCCCTATGGGATATTTTGCTTGCTTGTATTTAATACAAACACAACACAAATGTGAAGTGTATTCTCCTATGCCTGCAATTCTGGAATACTAATAAATCCTAAAGTACTTTTCTATACTTGTGTACTTTATTATATGTCCTATAGCCAGTTGGTATGTTCAATTAGAGTCTATACAGTACATATATTTTATTTTGTAACGCTGTATGGTTGGCAAAACGATGATAAACTGGAGAGCTGCTCAGAATGTTTGCTGCCTTCACTCTGGGTCGGTTGGGATGGGCTCGTGCCTCCCCACGACCCTTCCTGCTGCTGGTTCTGCTAGTCTGCTTCCATGTACATCAAAGGTAAAGAAAAATATAAATTAAAAGGATAGTTTACATGTTGATTCTTAGGCTGTTATTGAGAAGATTGCCTGAAGGCAGTTGGGATTGGCTCCAGCTTTCTATTAAACCCTGACAGGTAAGCGGTACTGATAATGGATGGATGGATTTTACCTGCCAGAACTCTTGCTTCTGATTGACTGTGTTGCTTCCTTTCTAAAATTTATAATGTGCGTAAATGAAAAGTATATATTACAGGGTATTTGCAGTTGTCATTAACATTTGAAAGAAAACGTTGCATTCAGGAACATTTTACCTGGCGAAACAGGAAGTTATACAAACCCTCTGCCTCCACACGGGAAAAATCCCTGAAATCAGTGTGTGTGTGTGTGTGTGTGTGTGTGTGTGTGTGTGTGTAAGTAAATATTGTATTGTTGTACTTTCTAAACGTATCTTTTGGCTTTAGGGGAAAGCACCCAGCAATACTTTTGTTCCATTCTTTAGTGATTCTTCTATGGAAGTCCCCTTTCTCTACACCAATAAGGCTTATACTCATGTCCTTCGACATGTCCAATTCATGTTTTCTATTTGCCATCCTAGACAGTCAACATCCTCTATAACGGCTCATAAAACACTCCTACTTTTATCAGAATGACATTTGACAACCTGTAATAAAAATTACTTGATGGCATGTTTCCTGAATATTCTGTTCATGAGAGCCCAACACTTTTTGTGTTTGTCAAAAATTAAATGAAAAGAAATGAATTTTAGTTAATTTATACCATATATGGCATTTAACTTATTACACATACAGTTTTTTTGGCCATTTTTCAGAGAATATGAATGATAATACAAAAACATTTCTATTATCATGTTTAGTGGTTGTGTGAAGCCATTTATTATCAAACAATAGTTTTTGCTCTTTTTAAATCATAATGTCAACAGAAACTAACCAAATGACCCTGATCAAAAGTTCAGATACCCTACTTCTTAATACCCTGTATTGTCCCCTTTGACATCACTGACAGCTTGAAGTCTTTTGTGGTAGCTGTGGTTGAGGCAGTTTATTCTCTCAGATGGTAAACCTTCTCATTCTTTTTGGTGAAAAGCCTCTAAGTTCTTGGGCTGTCTTGCATGAACTGCCCATTTGAGATCTCCCCAAAGAAGCTCAATGATATTGCGGTCAGGAGACTGAGATAGCCACTCCAGAACCTTAACTTTGTTCTGATGTAGCCAATAACAGGTTGACTTGGCCTCGTGTTTCGGATCATTTTCATGTTGTAACATCCAGGTACATCCCATGCGCAGTTTTCGGGCTGATGAGTGCAAATTTTCCTCCAGTATTTTCTGATAACATGCTGCATTCATCTTGCCATCAACTTTGACCAAGTTCTCTGTGCCATTGTAGCTCACACATCCCCAAAACATCAGCGATCCACCTCCGTGTTTCACAGTAGGAATGATGGACTTTTAATCATAGGCCCTGTTTACTCCTCTCCAAATGTAGCGTTTATGGTTGTGGCCATAAAGTTTTATTTTGGTCTCATCACTCCAAATAACTTTGTGGGATTGGCGTAGTAACGGCTTTCTTCTGGCAACTCGAACATGCAGCCCATTTTTCTTCAAGTGCCTCCTTATTGCACCTTGAAACATACTCACCACTTGTTCTCAGAAAGTCCTGTATGTCACCTGAAGTTATTTGTGTGTTTTTCCTTTGCATCCCGGACAATTTTCCTGGCATTTGTGGCTGAAATCTTTGTTGGTCTACCTAACTGTGACTTGGTTTCAACAGAATTCCTCATTTTCCACTTCATTCCTTGGATATTCTTTATATCCTTTTCCTATTTGTTAAAGTTCAACCAAGTTCTCTGAAGATTCTTTGATAATTCTTTTGCTTTCTTCATGGCTTGGAATCCAGCAACATCAGTGCAGCACTGGCTGAAATATGCAGGGGTTTTTCAGGAGCCTAGAAATTTATTGACTTTTTATACACACAAGCAATCAGGTCACAGGTGAAGGATGGCTACCTTCAGTAGCCATTTAAAGCCGTGTGTGTCAACTTGTGTGCATGAAATCTGGTTAAATCTCCAGGGTATGTAAACTTTTGATACAGAACTGTACATACTAGGCGGCATGGTGGCATAGCCGTTAGGACATCCGCCTCACAGCAAAAAGGTCCTGGGTTCGGGTCGAGGGCTCAGCGAGGGCGTTTCTGTGTGGAGTTTGCATGTTCTCTCTCTGGTTACTTGGTTTCTTCCACACATTCCACACAGTTTCTTCTTGCACATTAGTCTAATTGGCTGTTCCAAATTGACCCTAGGTGTGAGTGTGAATGGCTTTGTGGGTTGGCCATGTGATGCTCTGGCGAGTTGTCTAGAGTGTATCAAGCCTTCGCCCATTGTCGGCTAAAATTTACACCATAGTAGAATTAAGTGGTTTGGCAAATGAGTGAGTGAGTAACCATACATACTTTTATTTATTATTTTATGGTCATATTTATATACGTATTTCATCATCTTCCTGAAATAGGCACTTCAAATTTGTTGTAAATGCGAGTGTTAAACCTTTGACATTACATATGTACTGAGTTTTATTAATATTATTAGTTGGTAAACTCCAAAAGTGCACAGGCATACATGTGTTTTTGCACACCTAGTGAGTAGTGGCCAAGATGTAATCTATAAATGTAATTAATTTTGTGTTTAATTTTTTAATACCTAAAAATTTGTACTAACATGTTACAGAGAGGCAAGTACATATTTTATTAAGGGAACAATAAAAAAAAAAAGAAAAGAAAATGGAATAATAAATGAAATGCCTTAATAAATGTCCTAATAAAATATGTTAGTTAGAATGTAGTGAAAGAAATTGATCCAATGCCTCAAATTTAATTTAATCAAAGGCAGCAACAAACCTCAAGCTCACAACAGCATCGACGAATTGTGTCCGAAAGTGTTCTAACACTGTTGAGCTCACTGTATTTACTCCCTATATAGTGAGTAGGGTTTAGTGAATGATTCTGGGCAGTTTTCAAATTGACTGCTAAATCAGGTTGGCTCTAATATTATCTTATTTTTAATATGGGAGTCTTTCACAGTCCATAGAACACTTGGTACAGTTTTTTTTTTATGACGTTTGTCACAGTAAGATTAGTTTCAGTTACTTACAAGGCAGGTTTTGTGTAAGGCACCCAAGTGTCATCCATAGGGCAAAGTTGCATATCAGTTACAAAATTTGGATCCAACTTTTCTCTACAGCACAACTTTGTTCAAAGTTTCCACCACAGTTTTGTTTCCCATTATTTTCCTACAATTTCAGTTCAGAAAAATCACAGCCAAACGACAACAACAAAACTCATTGCATATTTGATGCTGTTTGTCCATAATGTGCAGACAACTTTGAGGGTGAAGTCACTAAACAGCATTAACTCACTATAAATTTTAGACGTCATTGAAGGATCAAAACCTCAGGGAACACAAGGCATTTATGTAAATTCACCTATACGAGGTGCTGTAATTCATAAATTAGTTAAACTGCTCATAACTGTTGAACTACTGCTTTGTCTTGATTGCCTGAAAGATGTCAGCTATTCTTAATGTAAAGAATTTGTGTTTTGCCAAGAAGAAGGCAGCCATTTTGAGTTTGAAAACCAACATTTCTTCACTTATACAAATTCTGCCAATCTTGATGAAATTGTGAACACAGCATTGAGAGACTGAAATCTTTGAACATAATCTGCTTCTTGGATTTTTGATATGTGAGATTTTCCTTCCATAATACAAAAACAAATTTGATTAAGTTGCCAAACAGGGTGTGAGGTCATTTGACAGGAATTCTTTTATGTATTGCATCAAACGGAGACATGTAATATGTTTAACAGATCAAACTGACAATAACAAACAAGCTTTGAGTTAATTTGCAGTCTGCTAGGGTGACTGAAAACAGGAAGTGAAGCAATATCTCTGCAATGACTTGATTTTTTGCTATCAAACTGATGTTGATGTGCATGTTGAAACCTTTCATTAATAATGATTTATGATGCTTTATGATGCAGTATATGCAGTAAATAACACCACCATAATGACATAAATTTCCCTTTTCTTCTTCTCACCTAGAAGTTAGACAACATGTATAGAATGTTTATTTTCGCCTGAGGTGCAAAACTCTAGAGATTTTTCTGGTCTACTTATTTATGTATTAGTTTTTAAAATCATGACGGAGGCTGATGAGGTCCCAGCACAGACAGGTGCAGAGCAGAGTCTGTGTAACGCTACCTCTTCAAAGCCTTTACAGGTTTGTGGTAATGTGCAGAAGAAAACATAATTAAAAGCAAATAAAAATACATTTTGTGTTTGTATAGTGAATGGTGTCTGTTCTTATCTGTTCAGAATACTCATTTAAACACCAAAATAAACAGTGCTGCATAAAGGTGTTTACAGAAAACAAACTAAAATGATATTTTTATAGTTTATATTTACATATTTTAATCATGACACTGAGGCAGGTCAGGTGAACTGAGGCAGGTTACGTCATCCCACGATCCCCACTTTTTCCTGTATCGCATCATGGGGGTGCTGGAGCCAGTTCTATGGTAGGCAGGGTACATCCTGAATAGCTAGGTTAATAGCCGATTTGCTAACGGCATCTGTTCCGAGACAAGAGATGAGTAGTGAAATGAATGTAAATTGTGCTCCGTAAAGGTGTTCATTACCAGAAACACAAGAAAACAAACTAAAACGAGATTTTTATAGTTTATATTTACAAATTTAAACATGACACTGAGACTGTGCTTTCAGCTGGCTAGAGAGCTCTGTATCTGATGACGTCTGTTCTAAGCAAAAGGAAACAGCAATCCCTAAAGGTTTTTGGTATATCTTAAGGGAAACACAAGAAAAAAAATTAATACAAAGTAAGATCTTTATAGCTTCTTTTTCCCTTTAACAGCTTTCTAACAGTGTTCACTGAACAGTGTAATTTGTGTTGTTGTGTGGATTTCACTGCTATAAGAAACTTTATAGTTTATACTGCTACTTAAGAAACCAGGATGTATTTACATATACTTATTTTCATCAGTATATACATGATCAGTGCATATTGTGGTACATGTAAGTCTGATATTGGTTTACATGTGTATTTCACAACTCAAATGTTTTCTGTTCTAACAAATGTAATCTGACATGGGTTATTCATATCATACATTCCTCTGTAAATGTATAAGATGAGTAAGTACTTAATTTAATATATACATATGAATAAAATACTCCATTGCAGCAGTGGTTACAAATGGGGAAGTCAGAAAAGTGTCTATGAAACTTGATTGTGATGTCTGATATCATGAGGTTTAATCTGTACTACTGTTTGACAATTTTCACTTCCCTGTCACAGTTGAGGTCATATGATTGTTAGTTTGCTCTTTAGCAAGTTTGATCCTCATTGTCTTTTCCATTTGGTGTTGTTGTGCGTCATGTTATACATATCTTTTATTTCATTAAAGACCTCCAAATGCCTATAAGTTACATAATGATGTTTAAAGACAAGCAACACCGCACAGTTTTGGAGTAATACTTTTACTAAAAATTGTTTT
>JBCNYH010000012.1:38076056-38086504 GCA_039654325.1 Tandanus tandanus
GTTCTTTTACATGCCTCTCACCATTGACAGTGAGAGACATGGCCGGCATTTGATAACCCAGTTAGCTGCACTGGGGGAACAGCAGTGAGAACCCATTGATAGTGGGGCTTGAACCTCGGACCTTGGGATCAGTAATCCAGCACCCTACCACTGGGCCACCACTGCCCCTCAGCAATGCATAGTATCATCTAAATGAATAACAATCAACCTTAAATTAAACACAAAGTACTGCACTTTTGAAGCAATATTTAAGACTGCACATCTGTGAGGATGGGCAATCTTCCTTAGTTTTACCAAAGCGCTCTCTGTCTTCTGTCAACTTTCAATCTGAAGGTTTCAGCAGAATAACTCAAAAAATATTTCACATTTCAGTACAAAACCTTTAGGAAAAAGGTTTATTATTTCTGGCTTCATCCGAAATCAATAAAGTGTTATTTTTTCTGATTGTGTCTGATTTACAATGTGTTTCGTCAACACATGTAAGTACGCTTCTTTTCATGACTTTGCAGTGGCAAGCGTGGACGCTAGTGCCCATTTCAGCCGACTCTGGGCGAGGTCGAGGTTCACCCTGAACAGCTCGGCAGACCATTGCAGGGCAACACACATACAACCATTCACACCTAGGGCAATTTGAAACAGACAATTAGCCTACTGTGCATGTTTTTTAGACTGTGGGAGGAAACCAGAGTGCCCGGAGAAAACCCATTCAAGCACGGGGAGAACGTGCAAACTTCACATACAAACGCCTTGAGCCCGGGAATCGAACCAGGCCTTCTTGCTGTTAGGAAACTGGGAAGTGAGACATTTCACTATTTTATGTAAAATATTAGCTCATGAATTGGATGGCAGCAGCACACCTCAAAAGAGGACGGGGCAACAAAATGCTGGAAAAGTAAGAGGTACTAAAAAAAAAAATCAAACATTTTGCAACTAATTTGATTGGCAACAGATCAGTAACATGATTGGGTATAAAAACAGCATCTGAACGGAGGTTCACCAATCTGTATAAAAAACTGCATCTAAATTGGGGAACAATTTCAGAATAACGTTCCTTAACTTAAAACTGCAAAGACTTTCAATATCTCATCATTTTCAATACATAAAATCATCAAAAGACTCTGAGAGAACATCTGCACAAGGAACAAGGCCAAAAATCAGTATTGGATGCCCGTGATTTTCAGGCCCTGCGGCGGCATTGCATTAAAAACAGGCATGATTCTGTCATGGGAATCACTGCATGGGCTCAGGAACACTTCCAAAAATCACTGTCTGTCCACAGTTCACAAAGATGTGGGGTTTGGAACTGGGTGCTGATAACAAGCCAGACCATCCCTGTCATCTGAAGTCCAGAGGACACGGTGTTCATGTTTCCCAAAGAAAGATTTTGAAATTTCATTCATCTGACCACAGATCAGTTTTCCAGTTTGCCTCAGTCTATTTTAAACAAGCTTTGGCCCAGAGAAGATAGCGGAGTATCTGGATCATAGTCATCTCTGGATTCTTCTGTGCATGATAAAGCTTTAACCTGTATTTGTGGATGATATGATGAACTGTATTTTTCATGAAAGTAAAAATTCTCACTTTCAACATTTAATATATTTTTATTATTATGTATTTTATTATGTATATGTATGTATGTATGTATGTATTTTATTATTATTATTATTATAATTATGCTGTAATGTAAATAAAATATTGGTTTATGAGATTTGCAAATCTCTGGATTCTGTTTTTATGTACATTTTGCACAGCATCAAAATGTTTTTGGAATAATGCATTGTATTTGCTAAAAAAATACAAACAGCATGGGTCTTTTAATATGTGTATTGTACAAGGAGATATTCTTAATTTCAACTAAATTTCCAGTACACATAAAAAAATGACCTCAAGGGAAGTTAAACTATCTTAAATATAGTAAAATTGATTTAGCGTTTCCAATTAGATCACTAATCTGAGACTATTAAACCTATTTGGGGGCAGCTGTAGCTTAATGGTTAGAGAAGCAGCTTTGGAACTGAAAGGTTGCTGGTTCGATTCCCGAACCAGTAGGAAAAATGTGTGGCGGTGGGGGAGTGAGCTGCACCTTCCCTTCCTCCACATTAATGGCTGAAGTGCCCTTGAGCAAGGCACCTAACCCCCAACTGCTCACAGTGTGTGTGGCAGCCCACTGCTCCGAGTGTGTGTGTGCTCACTTTGGACGGGTAAATGCAGAGGCAATAATTTACCTTGTGGGATTAATACAGTGTAACAAAAGCAAAAAAGCAACAAATAAATAAATAAATAAAAATAATTGTAGACTGGAACGAACTTATTCCAACATTTCTCATCAAGTCAAAGTATCTGTCAATGAAGAAAGATAATTTCCCTTATATTCATTTATTTTCTCCTCAAATTCAGTCTTCTTTTCATGTATTTCTTTTTTTTGTAGTACATACAGCTTATATATGTTAGATAAGCCACAAGTTATATAAAACACCATCACTGTGCATTTGCAAATTAAAAAAAAAAAAGCCTTGCCTAAAAATGCAGCACATTTCCATGAAGACCTTCACACACATGCTCTGTGTGTCTCTGTCACACCCACAAACCAACATGGGTGAATATGTAGAAAACCCCATGTATGATTTAGGAGATCGAGGAGGCTGTTTACAAGCAAAGGAAGTTCATTCTTCTTGACATAAGTGCTGCATTGAGTGGAAACGCACCTCAGAATCTTCTATAACTTTTTTTCCTACCTGACAAACTGCGTCTGAATTTCACTGAATGAAGAAAATATTTTAACGCAAAAAAAAAAAACATTAGCAAGTTTAGTAAAACTACTGGGATGTATCAAACTAAATAAAATAAAATGAAGTTGAAAGATAAAAAAATTAAGAAATGTACTAATCTCGTGAAAGGAATCTTAAAGACCTAACTGCAAGCTTTCACCTTAAACATGACTGGGACATTTTAAGCTTCCAAATTCTACTATTTAAAATATAAAACATTTTAAATTGCCCTGGAAGATGTTGTTTATTGTGAAACACACGTCCCTGACATCGGATGGTTTAAATGCTGCACTTGGCTGTGGCTGTTCACTAGTTCAGCTGTAGTAGTTCCTTCTTTAAAACTGAGAGCCGAGTGAATGGATGCTTTAATCTGTTTCACAGCATGCTGAATAATGTGAGTAATGAGTACTAAAAGAGAAATATCTTCACATCCTCACTTATACCTGTTTATTCATGCATGGATCAGATGCTACAGTGACCACAGCTTCACTGAACCTGTATCTAACTGTCCAGTTTGGGTGAGTATGTACCTGCGGATGCCTCTGTCTACTGTCATTGGTTAAAGAGTCAAAACTGAGGTTGCCCTCTGCTGTCATAGCTTACCTACCTGCAGTGGTGCCTCAGTTGTTAGGGCTGTGGGTTACTGATCTTAAGGTCGGTGGTTCAAGCCCCAGTACTGTTGGGCCCTTGAGCAAGGCCCTTAACCCTTAATTGCTCTGTTGTATGAAAATGATAAATGTAAGTCACTCTGGATAAGGGTAAATTTAAATTCCGTAAATTTAAATGTTCACTTATCAACAGCAATTTACATTTTTATCTCATCTGTACAAAGAGGTAGTTGAGGGTTAAGGGCCTTGCTCAAAGGCCCAACAGTGGCATCTTGGTGGTACTGGGGCTTGAAGCGCCAACCTTCTGATCAGTAACCCAGCACCTTATCGACCGAGCCACCGCTGCCGATGCCAAATGTAAATCTACGTTAAGGCGAATTCTTATGGGTTAGTGATCATGAAGCTGATTTGAGAAAACATACCTGACTCACCTGTGCTTTGTCTCGGGTTCTGGACACATTGACGTGGTACTTTGGATAAATGAATGGCAGTAGTTTATGGTTTTGCTCCACACTGGCTGGTGGACTGAGTTTCAAGAGGAGGCAGTTTCCACAGCCGGTTAATGACACAAGTGGAGGACCCAGAGTTGCTGTGAAGGTCAAAGGTTAGAAATTAAGTGGATAAAACAAAAGAATGGATTAAAAGAATTTGCTCTATTAGGTTTATTTGACTGTGGTGTGGATAGTAGTCTGGTTTATTATTTATTTTTAACAAATTATTAAAGTCGTACTTAGAGTTTTTCACATGGTGAAGTGATTAAAGTGTAAACACCATGTAAACCCACTGAAATCAATCAAACATTTCATATACTGTTACCTTTATTTAACTTTATAATCTACTTCAACTTAAAATGGAAAATCATTACAAGGAAAGCATTTTCTTACTGTCCATCAGGGGAGTAAAGAGATTTGATGTGGTCCAGTTGGATTCTTGGTCCTGAATGAATGCTTGTACTCGGGCTTGATAAAGACTGAAAATGTCCTTGAAAGATTCCGTCAAATCACATGACTCGCCAATTTGTAAATCAGAACAGCTCTTCACTGAACTCCAATGCTTCCTCCTACAGTGGGTATGTAGGAGCGCGGTCAGGGTTTGTTTACGGGATTGCATAAAAAGCAGGTTTAGACATAAAGAACTCAAAACCACAAGTGTGAAAGGACAAATAAAATATTTTTTTGCATTCTTTTTAAACTGAATACAGTACATCCACAAGAGTATTCCAACCCTTTATTCAATACTTTGTAAAATCCACTTTGGTAGCAATTACAGCTTTGGTACAAACTTTACTACACCAGCATTTAGGTATCATTTCTTCATGGCGGATCCTCTTAAGCTCTGTCAAATTTGAAAGCAAGCATTTTTTAAACAATATCTTCAAATTCACTCATTCATTGCTCAATGGAGTTTAGCTCTGGTGTTTTTCTCTCTTCTGTACCCTTAGGGTCATTGTTGTGATAAAAGTTTTAAAAAACAAGAATTGTCTATCCAGTCTGAGCTTGTATGCGCTCTGGAGGAGGCTTTCTTCAAGGATGTTCCTGTACTTGGTTGCATTTACCCATCCACTGGTAATCACAGGATAATGATTTATTTTTAAAGTGAATAAACAGGCATTGCTGCAGTCACAACTGCCTGAGACCAAGTTGTTAATCAATTATAATACTAAGATACTTAACATGTGTATCAAGTGTAATGACTACACTAATAACTGAAATATTAGGATTGATTGAATTATGGTTCCTTACTGTGAAGTACATGCTAACCATCTTACATTTAAAGTTAAGGGTTTGAGCGTGTGTGTGCATGTGTGTGTGTAAAACATAGTGCTAAGATAATCTAAGTACTGCCGAAAAAGGTGGGTTTTCAACCGTCGTTTGAAGACATCCAGTGACTCAGCTGTCCAGACATCCAGAAGAAGTTCATTTCACCACCTTGGAGCCAGAACAGCGAAGAGTTTAGATGCATTTTTCCCTTGTCCCTTGGTAGAAGGAGGGACCAGTCTCTGCAGTGCTAGAGGATCTGAGGTGCTTTGAGGAAGGAGGGTGCAGGTCTATTTTTGGCTTTGTAGGCAAGCATTAGTGTTTTAAATCTAATGCGAGCAGCTACGGGAAGCCAATGGAGAGATCATAGTAGTGGAGTGGTGTGGGAAAATTTGATACTAAATAATTTAGACTACTGTTCAAAGTTTTGGGGTCAATTGAAAACTTGCCTTTTTTTGGGGAAAAAATATTTTTTAAGGAATATCTACATAGGTGTAAAGAGGTTCATTTTCAGCAATTATCATACTTGTGTTGAAGTGGCACACTGTATTAGCTAATCTAAGTTTGCCATGTTAAAAGGCTAATAGATAATTAGAAAACCCTTTTGCAATTATGTCAGCACAGATTAAAACTGTTGTGATAAAAGAAGGGATAAAATTATGTTAGTTGAATATCTGGAGAATCAGCATTTGTGTGTTTGATTATAGACTCAAAATGGCCAAGAAAAAACTTTGTTCTGAAACCTGTCAGTCTATATTTATTCTGAGAAATAAAGCCTATTCCTTAAGAAAAACTGCCAAGAAACTGAAGATCTCATAAAACGTTGTGTACTATTCCCTTCACAGAAGAGCACAAACTGGCTCTAACTAGGATTAAAAAGAAGTTGGAGACCCTGGTGCATGAGGACAAGTACATCAGAGTCTCTAGTTTAAAAAACAGGCGCCTAAGAGATCCTAAATTAGCAGCTTCAATAAGTAGTACCTGCAAAATATCAAACTTCAGCAGTAAGGAGGCAACTCCCGGATGCCAGCCTTCTCAGCAAAGCTCCAAAAAGAAAGCCAAATCTGAGACTAGTCAATAGAAAGAAATGATTGGGATGGGCAACAGAACATTTACACTGGACATGGGAAGATTGAGGGGTGGTCTATAGATAGACCAATCTAAGTTTGAACTGTTTGGGTCAGAAAGAAGAGCATTTTTTAGGCACAGAACAAATGAAAAGATGCTGAAGGAGTGCTTGACACCATCTGTCGAGGATGATGGAGCAAATGTAATGTTCTGAGGGTGCTTTGATGGTGGTAAAGAGGGAGAGTAGTAGAGAGAAAAGGGGATCTTGAACATGGAAGGCTTTCATTTTGTAACATAGCCTGTGGATGACACTTGATTGTACCTGGTTTAATCCAACTGTCAATATCTCTGTCTGGCTGTGGTGTTGTTTTAGTGTCTGAATAGTAGGTGGGGGAGAGCAGGCTGCAGAAGCCACCAGGCGAAGCCTAGCTAGCTCCTGCTCACACACCTGAGTTTCATCTGGCTTAATCAGGAAGACCTACTCAAGGAGAAGCAGGAGCAACCATTCTTCGCCAGATTATCTGCTTTCAACCATGGTAATCAGTTAGCTCTCTCTCTTGTGGAAAACTAAAGAAATTCTGTGTTGGAAACTTACCTCTGTCCTCTTTGTTCTCAGCACCCTGTTTCCTTCGATGCAGATTCCTGACAATAGTTCCATCCAAGTCATCATGCTCCAGTATATTACTACAGAGCCTCTGGAAAGACTCACCTTCACGGCCTACTAGCCTGCTCTCCCTCCGACGACTCAGCTCCTCTCACCACAGCCAGTGCCCCTTCCTCCAGTCAGGAATTCGTATTAGCAAAGGCTCGGACCCTCCATCTGGATTCCACCAGTACTCCCAGCTTGTTCACTATACCAATCTGTTCAATAAATCATCTTTTACTCAATGGGCTTTTGGTGTTCTGCTTTAGAGTCCACATTTGTGTATCTGCCCATGCGGGTTGTGACAGAATGATCTGGCCAAACATGGACTCTGCAGACAACATTATGTTGGCTGTCTCTAAACATGGCCAAATGCTAGGTGAACATGTTAAAACTATCCAAGCGTTGCTGGAACAACAAGCTATAAGCCATCAGTGCCTAGAACAAGCTGTTAGCCTAATTCAGAGCCTGCATGATTGTATTCCTGTCCCAGTCTCTCCAGGTGATCCTCTGCCTAGTTATGCCGCTTCATCTCCAACAGCTCTTCCCTCCAGTCAAAATGTTACCCCTGAACCAGTTTTCCGGGATGCTACATCGCCCTTGCCAGATCCGTATTCCGGAGACGTGGAAGGTTGTGGGGGTATCCTATTACAATGCTCTCTGGCAATTACTCATTCTCCTAGTTCCTTTCCCAATAATTCCGCTAAGGGTCATTCATTGTGTCACTTCTTAAAGGTAAGGCATTATTTTGCGCCTTAGCCTTTGTCAGCTCACACTCAATTAACTCATCTCCCTTTATCTCCTTCCTCGAAGAATTTAAGAGGACTTTTGACCGTCCCCTTAGGGCAAGCAATGCAGCCAAGTTATTAAACCTGCAACAGGGGACTCAGAGTGTGGCTGAATTTGTGATAGACTTCAGAATCCTTGCTGTGGAGACTCGTTGGGCGTCAAACTCCTTACAAGGAATCTTTCTGAACTCCCTAAATGACCAAATGAAAGATCAGTTGGCTTCCAGAGATGAACCATCATCTTTTGAGGATCTGGTATCCCTGGCCATCCGCATTGATTGCAGTCTCCGAGAAAGAAGCCTGGAAAGGAACTACAAACTCTGTCAGTCCATCCTGCATCATGATGTAATGCCTTGTCCGCCACTAAATTTTCCGGCCGCCTCCGCCCAGATACAGTCTTCAGATAGTTCCGAGCCCATGCAGACTGGCAGGACTCAACTTACAACAGAAGAAAGACTCAGTAGAATTAATTAACTACTTGGCCTCTTGCCCGGTTTGCCCAAAAGAGAAAGCCCACCCATAGAGGCAGGACTATGGGTGGGCGGTGTAAACAAAACCAGTCCTCCTCACTTAATTTTACCAGTTGTTCTTCAAAAGGGTCAAGTAACCCACAATCTCCAGGCATTAGTTGACTGTCGGCAGATTTATACCTGTTAGATGCTAACCTTGCTAATAATTTTAATATTTCCATGGAGCCTCTGCCTACCACCATTTCTGTAGCAGCTCTTAATGGACAAACCTTTAACACCATTACTCACAAGATCCAGGCACTTTCCCTAGTAGTTTCAGGTAACCACCATGAATCCATTGAGTTTTATATCTTTCCCATCTCTAGCACTTATCTTAGGATTGGAGTTACACAATCCTCACATCTAATGGTCCGAAAAGAGAGTAGAAAACTGGAGTCTCTTTTGTCTCTCGCATTGCTTCAGCAAAGACAAAGCACTCTCCCTTTCTCATCATCGGCCACACGACTGCCCCATCAACCTCCTCCCTGGGGCATTGTTACCCACCGGTAGGCTATACAATCTCTCTTGCCCTGAGAGGCAGGCTATGGAGACTATATGAGTCCCTTGCTGCCGTAATCATTCGCCCATCCTCTTCCCCTGTTGGGGCCGGATTTTTCTTTGTTGAAAAGAAAGACAAAACTCCCAGAGCATGCAATCTGCGAAACGCCTACCACCTAGTGCGTATAAGGGAAGGGGATGAGTGGAAGATGTCATTTAACACCCCTTTGGGCCATTTTGAATACCTGGTCATGCTGTTTGGGCTTACTAATGCCCCATCTGTTTTTCAAGCATTGGTCAATGACATTCTTAGAGATTTCATTAACCAGTTTGTATTTGGTCATCTCAATGACATTCTGATCTTTTCCAGATCTCTAGAAGAACACAAACTCCACGTCAGACAGGTGCTGTTGGAAAACAAAGGCTGTTGGAAAAGAGATTGTAAGTCAAGGCAGAGAAATGTGAATTCCACATCCCCTCAGTCACATTCCTCAGTTACATCTTCGAGGGAGGGCAGGTGAAGACCGATCCTGAAAAGATTAGGGCTGTCGCCGTCTTGCCGGAACCTACCTCCTGTAAACAACTTCAAAGGTTCCTGAGTTTCGCCAACTTCTACCGCCGCTTCATCCGGAACTACAGCCAGGTAGTCACACCACTCTCCCAACTTACTTCTATTAAAACTCAACTTTGTTGGTCCTCAGAGGCAGAGTCTGCAGTTGAGCAGATCAAGAAGAGATTCATCTCGGCTCCCACACTTGTGCAACCGGACCCAGACAAACAAGTCACTGTGGAAGTGGATGCTTCGGACAGTCTTCTCTCAGCGCTTAGCCCAAGATGGAAAGCTCCATCCCTGTGCCTTGTACTCCCGTCACCTATCCCCAGCAGAACATAATTATGATGTGGGAAATTGCGAGCTGTTAGCCGCTAAGCTTGCACTGGAGAAGTGGAGGCACTGGGTGGAAGGAGCTAAACATCTGTTTGTGGTTTGGACTGACAATAAAAATTTAACCTATTTACAAAACGCTAAGAAACTGAACTCTAGACAGTCCCGCTGGTCGTTATTCTTTGGTCATTTTAACTTTTCCATTGCTTACTGCCCTGGTACCCGTAACATTAAACCTGATGCTCTCTCTCGACAGTTCTCTACAGACAAGGAACCCATTGATCCTGACAACATTCTGCCATCTACATGCACCATCGGATCTATTTCCTGGGAGATTAAGCACCAGATCCAACGGGACCTACAGTCCCAACCTGATCCTGGCACTGGACCCCCAACTGCTGATATGTCCCTTCATCTGCCCGTTCCTCTGTTCTGTTTAATAAATCATCTTTTACTCAACAGGCTTTTGGTGTTCTGCTTTAGAGTCCACATTTGTGTATCTGCCCATGCGGGTCGTGACACCTACAACAGAACAATGACCCAAAACACTTCAAACTATACAAGAACAAATTTAGAGAAGAAGCAGTCCGCTGGTATTCTGTCAATAATGGAGTGGCCAGCACAGTCACCGGATATCAACCATATTGAGCTGTTGTAGGAGCAGCTTGACCGTATGGTATGCAAGAAGTGCCCTTCATGCCATTCCAACCTGTGAGAGAAAGCTTGGGGTGACATTTCTTAATCTTAAAATAAAGATAATTAAGACAAAATTATTATTTAGAGTAAAAATAATTTTTCAATTTCTTGATGTCTTGACTTTATTTGATATTCATTTTGCACATAAGTTTGTGCTTTCATAAAAAATGTGAAATTTTCTAGGTGACCTGAAAGTTATGAACGATGGTGTGTGTGTGTGTATGTATATA
>JBCNYH010000012.1:38144667-38155386 GCA_039654325.1 Tandanus tandanus
ATGATGTGTTGTTGCAATAGTAATCCTGCTCAGTACGAGAGGAACCGCAGGTTCAGACATTTGGTGCGTGTGCTTGGCTGAGGAGCCACTGGTGAATGCACATTAGGCTAACTGGCTGTTCCAAATTACCAATTGGTGTGAGTGTGAATGGTTGTGTGGCCCTGCTATGGACAGGATCGAGCTGTTCAGGGTGTACTCACCTTCCTCCAGAGTTGGTTGAGATAGGCTCCAGCCTCCCTGTGACCCTAATAGGATTAGCAAATGAGTAAATAAACGATGACGCAGACAGCAAAAATATCTAATCAACTAACTCAGCACATATAAAGAGACACTTAATAGGTTTTAAAAATTGAATAATACAGATTTTAACAGATCTTTTTCAGACAACTTTCAAAGCTCTTTCTTGATAGAACCAACACCACAGCATATTGCTGTTAAACTATTTCATTGTGAGTGCAACACTTTAGTCATTAAGAGTGTCTCAAAACTGTTATAAAAGCTTGTTTTGGATCAAGAAAAAAAAGCTTCTTTGAGTCTTCTAGTAAAAATTATGTTAAATGTCAAAGCTTTGAAGATTCAACACTTCAGCAGCATCTCATATCAGACACTATAGCCACTACTGTGTTGGAGCTTGAGGCAATTCTCAAGCCTGTACTTGAGCCTGTAATCTGAAACAGACTTTCCATCACACAGAGGCATAACTCATGGAATCAAAGCTGACATGTTCACAGACTCATACATACGCACACATGCTCAGATTCAGTCCCCTCTTTGCATTCCAATTCTCAGCTCAGCCCTTGCATGAGTGAAGTGATTTTAATCAACTACTGTACATGAATGAGATAGCCCTGGGCTTCTTACTGCTGGAAGTAGGAATAGAGCAAGCCTATAATGAACCTGTAATCATGGTGTCTCTCTGGCAGAATTGAGGACAGAGTCTCAGGGAAGGATGGCATATCTCACTAGCGATTAGTGCTGTGGAGAGGTACCTGGGAGGATTACAGTTCAGAGAGGAACAGTCTGCAGGAACACCTCTCAGAATCATGGAAATTGCCACACTCAGGCTCCACAGTTAAATACATCGTTATGATCCAAAAAAAGCACAGTGTTTACTAAAAATATTAAATTTTGCAAACATCTCAGCAGTACTTCTGAAACACACCAAGATTTTAGTGTTTGCATGTGAAATTGACCATAATTTGTAAAATGTGGACATTAGTAACAACTGAATATTTTGTCTGATATATTTAATACTATGTCTGAGAAAGCGTGATGTAGTAGTATTTATTTTAATGCTAAGTAATTACACAGAGGGAGCCTCACATACAGTAAAAGTTTTTTTTTCCCACACTGCACCCTTCACAGATCAAGCACAACTTGTTCCTTTACTCCTCCGCTATTATCGATGTGCTGGGTTAAGATCAATGGTAGTGTGTTTGTTAGAAATTTCAGACAATAGAAAAAGGCTGAACTCTGCACTGTGAAACACATCTAACCTCGGCAAAAGCCTCATTTATTTGATTTATCCACTGCGAACCATGGAAAGTGAAAATGACAGAGTCAGCCAAGCAATTACCAGGCTCAGGAGAGAGCTGCCTCATCGAGTGCCCAGACTATGAGGGACCATCCCAGCACCATGGACCAGCAGGAAACATTTTAAGCTATTGACACCAGCTTGATCAGAGGGCCCATATTACTACTAGAGCCAGAATTTATATGCAACTCTATAAGTTACATTTAAAATATGATGAGATCTTTATTGTCAACTGTTGCATGAACAATGAAAATCAGTTTAGCGGCTCTCTGCTTAGCAGCAATTATAAAAAAGTGCACAAAGACAACTAAGTTGCATATAAATCTGAACTGTTGGCATACAAGTTTTAGACATATCAAAGTGTTCTTTAGTGATCAATAAAAGTAGTAGTTTTTTTTTTAATGTATGCAGACCCACTTTGAGTAATTTGAGGATAATCTTTAAGTGCAATTAAAGTGTTAACCTCAGATGATTATGCACATTGCAATCTAAATGCGGGGGTAATTTTCCTGCCTTAAGGCTGATTCTTTCTTCAAATGTTCTGGTTAATTTTTCACAATTATGGATGTTTTTTGCACAACTCAGCTGCAAGGTTTGTAGATGGGTCAGTCTCAGTGACAGTGGACACAATGAAGATATCACCACTGTTGGAATTAATAAAAGTTGCATTCTTTTAATTATAATCTACAGGCACTTCTGTGTTCTATGTCTGTAGAATGATTACCATATTTTAACTCAGGATGGAGATTCTTACTTCATGTGCATTTTCACATACACACATATAACCAGTCGACAAGATGGAAATGCCCAAAAAAGGATATAGACTTGGATAACATGTTAAACATGTAAACATGACCTAGGAGAAGGTGGTTGGAATCAGACTTGAGAGAACCCATGGCCATGATGCAATATCACATGTGTTTTATACTCATTTTGTTATATTGTATTAAATTACTAAATTAGGAACTGATGGAATCTGTTTGGTCTTTCACATATTAACGAACACGTGGAACTGGTGAGGTATAAAGAAGATGGTTCCTTACACCACCTCTCTCCCTATCTTTCACTACAACCATATGTATCTACCCTGTGGCTAGGTCACTATAACCCAGCTATTGATTTATCTTCTGTCTTCTCGTAGCCTCAATTTTCCAACGAGCCATCTTTTTATAACCTTCATGCCAGGCTGTGACAAGGCGGGACATCAAAAAAGCCTAATCAAATAAAGCATGCATCTAGCAAATAAATTATATAGATACATCAGAAACATAAAATACATTTTCATACGCTATCAGTGACTTTACAAACATTCTTTTGAAGGTGCTAAAATTATATTTACACACACACACACACACACACACACACACACACACACACACACACACACACACACACATATTACTACATTAATGTTTAATGGTCTTAATTAACACTTAATTAGGTCATACTGCATGGGAACAGCACAATCTGATCGGTCTGCTATCAGGGGAATGAAAACCACTTTCCACATGCTTGAAAATGATGGACTCTCATCGTTTGTCACAGTCACTTGGGGCAGGGGGCATTGGCATTGTTATCCATATAACAAACCATAAAAATCTGGCTTTAGGTTATTTTTATTTTGTTTCCACAAATTCTAAAACTTTGAATGAGTGTTAAAATGCACCTTACAGAGCACGGTTTACTTTACATTTAAAATATGATGAGATCTTTATTGTCAACTGTTACATGAACAATGAAAATCAGTTTAGCGGCTCTCTGCGGCTATATATGTGCATATACCTACATACACATACCTATATACACATACCTATATGTACACATATAGACACATACATACATATATCCTATATCAAACACATCTACCTATATGTACATATTTACACATGTACATCTATCCACATATTCACACATTTACACACATACACAAAAGGGTGCATGATATGTCAATGGTGCAAGGTGCATTGTATGTACAGGGTAAGAGGTAGTAATTTGGTGGTAATGTTCAAATCAAACATCAGCAAGAAGAATCTCTCTAGAATTTACACAGAATGTTGTTTGTTACCTTATCTCAAACCTAAGGGAAAGCAGTCAGCTTTCACTTGTGGCTCTAAAAGAGAGCTCCTTTATTCACTTTCTATTTTCCAGCCATGTTCAGTGCAATATAAATGAGAAATTCAATATAGAATTTGTGGCAACAGCAAAGCTTGGACTCACAGATCCAGAATTCTCTACTGTAGACTAGAGTTTACAATGAACGGTGCAAAAGCCAAAACCACAAATTGAGAGACAGCTCTGTCAGTGGAAATGCCCTGTTGATAAGAGAGGTCAGAAGAAAATGGCCAGATTGGTTCAAGCTTTCAGGAAGGATATAGTAACTAAAATAGTCACTACAGTATTTTTTGATTTTGCTATACTGTATTAATCTCACAAGGGAAATTATTACCTCTGCATTTAACCCATCCAGAGTGAGCACACACACACTCTCGGAGCAGTGGGCTGCCACACATTGGGGCACCCGGAGAGCAGTTGGGGGTTAGGTGCCTTGTTCAAGAGCACTTCAGCCAGGAATGTGGAGGAAGGGAAGGTGCAGCTCACTTTTTGGAATCGAACCAGCAAACTTTCAGTCCCAAAGCCGCTTCTCTAACCATTAGACCACGGCTGCCCCAATCATGGTAAGAAAAGCGTGTACAAAACATCATAACTTGCGATGGTTGGATAGACTGAAGACCACATGGTGCTTTAATCCTGTCAGCAAAGAACAAGAATCTGAGGCTATCATGACCATAGGTTCACCCAAACCTGACTTCAAGGTTCGATGTGTTGAGTGTTCTGAGATGATTTTCTGATCACTGTGGTTGTAAAGAGTGCTTGTTTGAGTTACTAAAGACTTGCTGTCAACTCAGACCAATTCCCTCTCATCATCATCAAGGTATTTTAGCCTGCAGATTCACTGTACTCAGTATTTTCTTTTCTTTCCTTTTGTTTTTGCACAAGTCTATATAAAGTCTAGAGACCAATGTGTGTGAAGCACCCAGGAAATCAGTAGTTTCTGAATCACACATACCATTGCTTCTGGCAGCAACTCCCATTGCATGCAATGCCACTTTTTCCCATTCTGATGTTTAATGCGAATATTAACTAAGATTCTTGACCTGTATCTGCACTGTGCGGCAGTGTTCAGCAGTACAAGTGTTAATAATAATAATAATAATAATAATAATAATAATAAGTGTATAAGTGTTACTAATAAAATCACTTCACTGCCTGGTCAAAAAAAAAAAGTCGATCTCAAATACACTTTGGACCACCTTTAGCTTTGATTATGGCACCTATTTGCCACAACCCTGTTTTAAGAACCTTATGCAATATCATAACATTTATTTCCAATCAAAGATGTGTTAAGTTTTGCCAGGATCTTGTCTTGATGATGAGAGTGTAAATCCATTTTGTAATTTCTTTTCTAACACATACCAAAGACTTTCAAATTGGTTAAAAGGGCATGGAAATATCTGAGAATTAAAGTGCTAGCTTTCATCCCCAGCAACACAATGTTAAAATAATATGTTCCACCGATTAGCAGAAGTATGTGGGAAAAAAATACATTAAAATACCCCTCAACTTGAACAATAAATAGAGCAGCTGTGGGTGGTGCTTATTCTGATAGCAGAAAGGTTCCCCACTGCTGCGCACATGCAGTGGGCTGAACTTCTGCACAAAACAATAATGGTAGCGGAGCCATTATTGGTGAAGGTAAGCTACACTGTGAAGTGTGGATTATATAATTCATTCATTCATTTGCTAAGCCGCTTAATCCTAATTAGTCGCAGGGAGGCTGGCAACCATCTCAGCTGACTCTGGGTGAAGGCAGGGTACACCCTGGACAGCTCGCCAGGCCATCGCAGGGCCAACACTCACACAACCATTCACACTCACACCTAGGGGTGATTTGGAACAGCCAATTGGCCTACTGTGCAGGGAGAACATTCAAACTCCACACAGAAACGCCCGAGCCTTCTTGCTGTGAGGCGGACGTGCTAACCACTACGCCACCATGCCGCCCTGGATTATATCATAATCAATTAATTTATGGAGAGTAGAGTAGAGTAGTGAAAGTATTGTATAAAATGATTAGGCCACATACCAGCTCTCACGTGTATGTATGTGACCAAAAAAACAAAAAAGCCTTAAAAATGTAAAAAGTAAAATACCATCAGATTGCATATGAGGAGTCCACTTGCAAAACCTGCTAATTCATGTTTTGTTTAAAAAAAATAAGTTATTTATCCTTTTTTTCAGGCATCTGCTCATGTCCCACTGATCAAACCACTTTCAAAACCTTCTAACTTGTGTTACAAATTGTAGCAGAAGAAGCGAAACTCTGTCAAAAAATTTCTATGCCTATAAAAAAAATCTGATTTTTCTTAAAAACTGACCAACTTGACTTAGCAGGTTTTGCAAGTTGACTCATCATATAAAAGTAAATAAAATAGCACCAAGACTGCTTAAGTACATTAATTAACAAAAAAGTTATAAACATTTTAGCTGTGAATAATCAGAGGATTAGTTCCCATCACTGTGGAAGCTCAGGGATACATTTTGAGTGTTTAAAAACACTCTTCTCATCATCAGCATGTAATGAAACTCAGTCAATTTTTAGAATAAGTGTTAAAATAAATGTCTAAATCATTCTGTATTGATGCATTCCTGCTGTAATATATGCTGTATTCATTTAATGGGATGATACAACCTCATATCACGAATGTTGTATCATCGGGTTAAATGACTGAACACAGCATGTTCCCCTTTCCTGAGACATTTAAAAATTTGGTAAGAGCTTGTCCGTGTTTCATTTTTTTCTGAGAGTGTTTCTCATGCTCGGACACACCGTCAGGCTTATCACATAACCAACATGTGAATTCATCACATATCTAATATCGTGGCACTCGCATGCATAATATATTGCATAAACATAATATTGCATAAAGATAACAATATAAAAGTAAAGAGTAGGCTACATGTAGTAAGTGATGGTCATATTTCAGATATTTACCTGTCAAGAAGCATGCGAGCAACCTTGGAATGGAAACACTTTACTGTTAGCCACAAGCCCAAACACCCCATTTTCTCTTGTTTGTGACTGTTTGCTTTTTATTTAACTGCTGATAATGTCTGATAAACAACATTGAACTACCATTTATGAGGTTTCTTGTCCATGTCTAATGTGTAGGATGCTGAATTAATCATGTATGTGCTGAATACGCAGATGTAGTGCATTGACTGTGTACATCTGATTTGTGGACTGATGGTGTTAAGAGGATTCCGGATGTGACCCTGCATCCTTATCAGTGGTGCCTCAGTCATTGGTGCAAGGGCAAAGGCATTTTTTAAAACAATTTTTTAACTTATGTAAGCTTATCAATGGGACGTAACATTTCATAGTCATATACTGGGGATGAAAGCTAGCACTTTTATTTTTAGATTTTTTAAATAATAGAAGCCCCTTTAAGGCTTTGCCGCGGAACTACACGTGAATTGCCTCGCGAGAGAAGCGAAACGCTTCACTGCTAAGGTGTTGTCAGCTCTTGTTGCCTAGGTAACTCCCTTGTATGTGTCCTGCTTAAAAATCTTTCAGAGTGAAACTCAGAGCAGCATCTAGCTAGTTCCCTCCAGTATGTCCATAAGAGCTTTTATTATGATTATCTTATATTACTTGAGTTTATTTTAGCTAATATTTTCATCATATAAGACTTATGAACCAGGAAGAGTTAAACATATGTAAATATATAATCAGAGGAAGTGCAAACCATTTCAGAAACGTGGACCCAAGCATTGCCCTTCCGGTTATTATCCTTGTAATATTTCTGTGTACAGACATAAAGCACAGGATATTTGGACACAGCAATAATAAACTCCTCTTCCATGTTGAAATGAGGGCAAAATAATTAAACTTGTTCATTGTTTCCCTCCGAAAAAGGTTTGGGGAACTTTTGCGGCATCTGTCAATCAACATTATCTTTACGCTCTGATTGGTAATCGCTTCGCGCTAAAATGAGGCTCAGTTGAACTCTTTGCGTCACTTGAAAAAATTTCACCTTTTGTCACTTATATCGCTGGTGAGCAGTGACTTTGCATGGTCACTTGCTGCTCGTCGCTTCCTGTGTGAATGCAGTTTTACTCTGAAGCACACATTATTCCAGATTAAGGTAAATCTGCACTCCGCCTGATGTTTTTCCATTGCTTCAGAGTCCAGTCTTAATGCTCCCTAGCAAATTGGAGCCTTTTTCTGATTAGCCCCACTAAAAGGTTTTTTTCTTTTGGCCACAGAGCTTTTTAGTTCCAATCCTGTGAGTTTGTGTGTGTGGGTGTGTGTGAAAATGTTCAATGTCATATTGTTAACCATAGTCAGTATGTTTCACTGTTGATTTTTTATGATTGAATATCACCTGACGTGATATCTGCTGACAGTCAATCCAGATTTCTTTCCAGCTACAATTGTTTTTCAAGTTAATGGTTCACCAATATCCTTCCATGTTTTAATAATGTAATGGGCAGTTGTTATGTTCAGATTAATCACTGCAGTGGTTTTCCAAACTAAAGTTCTTAGGTATTTACTTATTTATATCCAAATAGTTTTTTTCTATATATGAAAATCATGACCTTATTAATAAAAATAAAATAAAGCAAATGATCCGAGATGACTGAGGAGATAAATTAGTCTTTTGCACTATATCAAAATGTCAATATTTTGTCAGGAGGTGATTCTTTTCTATATCCACTGTGCAGTGGTGCTTGAAAGTTTGTGAACCATTAAGAATTTTATATATTTCTGCATAAATGTGACCTAAAACATAATCAAATTTTCCTATAAGTACTAAAAGTAAATAAAGAGAACCCAGTTAAATAAATGAGACAAAAATATTTTACTTGGTCATTTATTTCTTGAGTAAAATGATCCAATATTACATATCTGTGAGTGTCAAAATTATGTGAACCTTTGATTTCAAAATCTGGTGTGACCCCTTTTTGCAGCAATAACTGCAACTAAACGTCTCCGGTAACTGTTGATCCGTCCTGCACATTGGCTTGGAGAAATTTTAGCCCATTCCTCCATACTGAACAACTTTAATTTTTGTGATGTTGGTGGATTTCCTTGCATTAACTGCTCGCTTCAGGTCCTTCCACAACAACTCAATTAGATTAAGGTCAGGACTTTGAATTGGCCATTTCATAACATTAACTTTATTCTTCTGTAACCATTGTTTGGTAGAACAATCTGTGTACTTAGGATTGTTGTCTTGTTGCATGACACACTTTCTCTTCAGATTCAGTTCATGGACAGATGTCCAGACATTTTCCTTTAGTATTTGCTGGTGTGAATCAGAATTCATTGTTCCATCAAAGATGGCAAGCCATCCTGGCCCAGATGCAGCAAAACAGGCCCAAACCATGATACTACCACCACCATGTTTCACATGTTTCACTATTTTGGTCTCATCCATCCACAAGGCATTTTTCTAATTGCCTTCTGGTTTGTCCATGTGATCTTTAGCAAACTGCAGACGAGCAGTAGTGTTCTTTTTGGAGAGCAACCCTGCCATGCACAGCATTGTTGTTCAATAATCTCCTGATAGTGAACTCAGGCCTTCAGTTGCTTAGAAGTTACCCTTGGGTCCTTTGTGACCTTGCTGACTATTAAACGCCTTGCTCTTGAAGTGATCTTAGTGGGTCGACTACTCCTGGGGAGGGTAACAATGGTCTTAATTTTCCTCCATTTGTACACAATCTGTCTTACTGTGGATTGGTGGAGTACAAACTCTTTAGAGATGGTTTTGTTACCTTTTCCAGCCTGATGAGCATCAACAACCTTTTTCTGAGGTCCTCAGAAATCTCCTTTGTTCGTGTCATGATACAGTTCCACAAACATGTGTTTACACTTTGATAGATTCATGTTTTTTAAATCAAACAGAGTGCCCATTCACACCTGACTGTAATCCCATTGATTGAAAACAGCTGACTCTAATTTCACCCTCAAATTACCTGGTAATCCTACAGGTTCACAAACTTTTGGATCATTTTCCTCAATAAATAAATGACCAAAGTAAAATATTTTTGTCTCATTCATTTAACTGGGTTCTCTTTATCTACTTTTAGGACTTGTGGGAAAATCTGATAATGTTTTATTCATATTTATGCAGAAATGTATAAATTTCTTAAGGGTTCACAAACTTTCAAAAACCACTGTATATGCTATCTGCTTAGAAATAGTTTCAATTTGTTACAAAACTTTAAAACTTTAAAAATTTAAATAAAAAAACAAAATGCCATTTGAGTTTGCATCAACTTAAATGCCTGCCATTTTAAGACTGTGCCTATTACTTATCTAACTTAGTTATATAACTCATCTGAAGCTATTGACAGTAAATCACAAAAGCTTATACACACTGTTTATATCTGGCCCTTTAATGAACTCAACATGTGTTTCTTAATCACAACATGATCACAGCTCAGACACCCTACATTATTGCTCATTTCCCACAACATCAGCGTGTGACTGCATGACATAGCTGCAATCAGATCTAATTAACATATGCAGAATCCTTAATTAAAAATAGGCAGCCATTAATGAGCTGTTGTATTCCTGATAGTAGCACTCTGGGACACCCCTGAAGAAGGACGACCTCTGAATAACCGGAGCAGTATGGCTCGTGTTAATAGCAGGCATCCATCAGCAGCAGATCACACACACAGCTACTGCACCACAGCTACTTCTGCACTGAGGTCATTGGTGAAGGAATCTCAGCAAAAATAGTGCAATAGAAAAAGCTAGCGTTAAAAAAAAAAGAAAAGAAAAAAAGATAATGATAATTAGATTTTAAAAACAAAAACAAAATTTAAATGGTTCATTATAGCATATGCACCCTTGAAAATGCAGGGGATTTATAAGTAATAATAAATAACTACCAATTAATTATTAAAGCTCTAATATACTGATGTTTTTTCCAACAAAGATTTTAACACGCACACACACACACACACACACACACACACACACACACACACACACACACACACACACACACATATCTATCTATCTATATATATATATGGCCGGGCTCCGGGGGTGGATGAGATCCGCCCTGAATACCTCAAGGCTCTGGATGTGGTAGGACTGTCTTGGTTGA
>JBCNYH010000012.1:38155852-38173691 GCA_039654325.1 Tandanus tandanus
TGATGTCTTTTGTTTTTTGGATGTTGTTCTGTTTTGTGTGTACGGATATATATATATAGATATATATAGATATATGTGTGTGTGTGTGTGTGTGTGTGTGTGTATTTATTTTTTGTGAAATGTGATCTGGCACATTTCTCCTTCTCTGATCATGAATCATATACATATTCCCAAACACTGATATCTACCGTAAGGTTATTATCCATAAATGCCATCACATAATTAATTTTGCCTGTCTACTGGATGCTCCTTTTTCTCATTAGCACAGCATGGCTGATGGACTCTATTAATATTCATCCCCAAAATATACAGATCCATTCCTTTACTGTCAGAGTTCATCCACGTCCTCTACAGCTGAAGGGCAGATGTGCCCTTAAATTGTTTAAACAAGCAACTCAGTGGCTTGGAATGCGTAATATTTGGATATGTGGTATGTGTAAATTGTCTAATAAAGGCTTTCATAGGTTTTCAAGTCCAAAAGCAGTATTAGTGCTGCATCTGAACGACTGGTCGATCAGAAGGTAAATTGGCAGCCTTTAGAAAATTGATTGTCTTAACCCTCCCTGGGGGCTACTTCATTAGGAACTGCTTGTGTTGGTCCTTCTTCTTAAACCAGGCTAATAAAAAATCCAATCAACAATTGTGTATGCAGTGTGTAATGTTACAAACGCAGGAGAACTGCTCTGCTAACATGTACATATCTAGTGTGATAAAAGAATAAGCGAGAATACCCTTCTGACAATCCATAAAAATGCTTCATTGCTGATTCTAATGTTTGGTTTCGACAAACAGGAAAGCATTTCATTAGCCCTTATCATTAATGAAATCACATAAAGCTGCTTAAACCTTCAGCTGAAAGGTTATCTCAAGCATATATTACATCAAGCCTTGCACTTTCACCTTATCTAAGCCATTGTGTGAGTGACTGAGAGAAAGTGAGCATGAAGGACAGTGAAATTGCAAGAATGAAGAAATAAGCATTGTGACTATTACATGGTTATGTATGCCCATAATCACGAGCTGCACAGAGCCTGTGACACGTTTCTACATTTAGCCCAGTCTGTCTCTTAGGCATGCCTTATCACAGATAAGGAGGTGCTCCAAACAGTCCATGAATCCTAATTAGGGTTGCGGGGAGGCTGGTGCCCATCTCAGCCGACTCTGGGCGAGGGCGGGGTACACCCTGGACAGCTCGTCAGGCCATCGCAGGGCAAGATGCCTTACTTAGTTGTAATTATTATTAAATTAGTGTTTGCTGAGGTGTAAGAAAAAATTAAAACACATTATGAGTTCAGGCATCCATGAGGTTAGTTACAAATGACTACTTATTTGTTTGTCACTTAAAACTCCAAGTTTGAAAAACTAATGTGTGATTTTCAAAGTGTTGCTCCATTATCAAATGTGGGAGGGACTGAATGGTGGTTGACTTCACATCAAGATTCTGGTGTTGTGCAGATTACAACCAAAGCTTCTTCAACCTACAGCCTTTAAGACGAATTTGCTCATTGAGCATGGAGTTTAAGTCTAGCATAAAATTTCGGAGAATTCTCTCCAAATATGTGTATATTTAGTCATCTAAAAACATTTATATATGTATATGTATCGTCATGGCGAAAAGTGTCCAGTTCACGACGCAAAAGATTCAAATCCATTTTACAATGTTTATTAAGCCTTTAGGAAAAGATAATCATATAATCATTCACACAGAAGAAAGCGTCGAGCCTATGCTTCAAGGTCAGCTCGGAACATGTTGAGACATGTCGAGACTTGTTGAAACATGTTGAGATATGAGGTCATGAGGGACCAATCAGAGTCTAGAGCTAGAGGATGATAGACCAATCAGAGTAGAATGGGCACTGTATATAAGCCAATGCAAGCTGGTAGAGTCCGCCCGAGATTTTTTTATCGGAACAATTTCATCTGTGTGAATAATTATATATTTTGCTTTTCCTAAAGGCTAAATAAACTAATTTGAAAAATGGATTTGAATCTCTTGCGTCGTGAACTGGACACTTTTCGCTACAACAATATATATAATATATAATAACTACTGTTCTTTAATCCAGTGCATGATCAATGATCAAATAACCATTTCAGGAAATGAATACATCTCCATCGACACTGTATCAGAGACCTTGAATAGAGAAGGTCGAGAAGGTTCGAAATGCTTGCCACATTATTCACGTAGACTCAGACAGCACCAGGAAATTCTTGGTGTTAAAAACTATGATTTTTGCTAACTAGCAATGAATAAATGTGTTGATGTACAGTACATTGTTTACATAGCACAATGACATGTGTATGAAGTTAAAAACATTGAATGATTTTTTTTTGAAGTACAATTGCTACAATTTGCTGATATAAGAGGATTAGTATGAACACCTAGTGCCTCGTTATCATACTTTGCGCTAATGTCACTGTGGGTAAAGAGCCATTACTGTTGTTTACTGCTTTTAATTATTCTTTTATTATGTTCTTAAACTTGTATGCTTGTCCAGAACAATCACATCCCAATCTATACTCATATATTTAGGGGAAGAGCAAGGAAAGGAAAGTGTCAAAATTCTAATTATATTGATTTTCTACCATTTCTTTAAATCACCATGGCTACAATAATCCAATGGTTACTAGTACCTAAATAATTAAGTAATTAACTTATTGGTGAGTAACAAGATCTTTATGACTTTCAGACAGGACAGAATGAGACCAGCAGATGATTATCAATGCTTTATCACAAAATATCTTTCTTCCTTATTGTTGTGTAACTTAATTTTTTTATACTAGGTCGTACTCTAAAGTGGATTTCCGAATTTCACCACCTCCTGATTATAAATCACATTCCCCAAAGTTATACTTCACTAATATTTATGTTTACTTCGCTAATATTTATCTTGTTTAGAAGCCTTTTCTCTAATTCCACAATGATGGATGAAATGGAATTAAGAGAGAAGAATTTACAATTTATAGGTTGTCGGTGGGTAACATAATGTGTGAATAGTATCCTAGCCTAATCTGTTACCTGTTAACATTAGTCACTCACTTACTTATTTGCCAAAACGCTTAACTCTACTAGGGTTGCGGGGAAGCTGGAGCCTGTCACAGCTGACACTGGGTGAAGGCATGATACACTCTGAATAGCTCGCTAGACCATTGCAGGGTTAACACACATACAACCATTTACACTCACATCCACACCTAAGAACAATTTGGAACAACTTATAAGCCTAATGTGCATGTCTTTGGACTGTGGGAAACCGGAGTATTTGGGGGAAAGTCATGCTAGCACAGGGAGAACATCCAAACTCCACACAAAAACACCCTCGCTGAGCACTGGACTCAAACCCAGGACCTTCTTGCAGTGAGGCAGATGTGCTAACCACACCACTGTGCCACCCCATACTAATTTAGCATGGAATAATCCATAAACATGTTTTATGTACTTGTTAATTAGATTCAGATGTGGTGTTAATTTACAGTCTTATTGTTAAATCCCTTACCTTTTAAAAGTGTGTCATAAACAGTCTATTCTGCTGCAACTTATAAAACTTACAACATTTTTTACAACTTTCACAGCTTTCACCACAGCTGGGGTTAACATCTATCTCTCACTCATCAGCACATTGTGAACAAGTTTGTATATTTTGCTATTTCAGTGTTTCACTTAATTAATTGTTGATACTTTCAATTATTTCATTGCACTTTGGTAAAACCTACCTCATATTCCTGTGTCATATCCTAATGTGTCCTTTCCATCATTCTCTAAGCAGTTTAATCAACACCTACCACGTGTAAATCATGAAATTACTTTTTTATACAATGACTGCAAACAATTAATTACATTAAATAATATTTCCCCCCAAATTATCATGTTAGACAATTTCAGTAATGAGATCTGATTATGTAGGTATAATTCAAGAAGGCATTTACATATTATTGTACTGTTGTCATGTCCTCACCACCTCCTGCACCTTCAAAGTTCTTGGTCACTGGACTGGAGTTTACTTTTCACCACCTCTCGTCCTGCAATCTAGCTCACCTAGTCTTACACACTGTACGTTAAAGGATATTGCTCGAAAATGTAAAAAATTTCCAAATCGAAAGACACACATTTGGCTTTAACCATATATGAAAGGGGGCATCCTTAGGTCCCTCAAAAATTGTGTACTGCACATGCATGATGCATCATGTAACGCCATCCACCAACCCAATGATAGGCCCCTTCCATATATGGTAAAGGACTCTAGCGCATGTCTTTCAACTCTACCTTTCAGGGAAACACTCACTTAGTTAAACAAACATATTGTTGATGTGGACACCTTATGGCAGCCAAGTCTTAGAAAAACAATCAATAATTGCCTTTAAACTACATTTCCATTTAAGAGATTAAACAACACATTTCAGCAATGACAATCTGGCACAGCTGAAGAAAAGCTGCACTTTAATTGGGGCCAAGGCCACTGTCATCAAAACACAGCCAGGAGTAGCTTTTTCACTTATCTCAGATATATTGCTCCTAGACAGTATTGGTTATGATGGATATGCTGATATCTACATGCCCTCAATGGCATGGCTGCCCCACCTAGGAACAGAAAGCATGTCTTTTTCAGCCATCTTGGCTATATTGCTCTTGGACAGTTCATTTGATTCACTCCAGACTTGCTACTGTTATCCGTTGTGATGGTAATAATAATGTCCACATGAGCTTATATAGATTAAACCAGAGAGGAACTCACGCTCCAATGAAAAATCAGGCTGGAAAAAACACTGTGGAAAACGAGTTAGGTCACAGTGGTACATTTCTTTGTTTGTGTCAGCATGCTTATTGAAATATACAATGTTAGCAATGTATTGCAGATAAAAATATAAAAGTTTCAGAGTGATTCATCTCAATTATCCATCCATCCATCCATCCATCCATTATCTGTATCTACCACTTATCCATCAGGGTCCTTGGAGAAGCTGGAGCCAATCCCAGCTGACTTTGGGTGAGAGGTGGGGTACACCCTGAATAAATCATAAACCAGTCTACTGCGGGGCTAACACATATACAAACCATTCACAATCACCTATGGGCAATTTAGAGTAACCAGATGTGAGCAAGTGGTATGCTTAAAAAAATAATAATAATAAATTAAAATAAAATAAAATAAAATAAAAACAAATAAACAAACAAACAGATAAATAAATAAATGAATGAATGAATGAATAAATTAAAATAAATAAATTAACAAATGAATAATAAAATAAATATATAACCCATTAATCTCTTTTTTCAGTTTGCTTTTCCTATGTTTCAAGCAGGATATACTAAAACTTTGAATGAGTTTATGTTAACATACTTTTCTTATGTTTTTGTGTAGTATATAAAACCCTGAATAAGATTCAAAAGATGTATCTGATTTAAATAAACTCATAATCATAGAGACTTGCAAGTTATTTGTTAGCTCTAGAACAACTATAATTTGCTCTGCTCAAAGTCTGACATATGGACATGTGCCACAGGCACATATCATGCATATAAATAAACAATGAAAATTTTGTTTTAGCCTGCTTTTTTGTGTTCACATGTAGTATACTGTACACTAAAAGAATTCACAGGCTTGGTATATGTTTCTGAATAGCACCTTTGGTGTATAATTGTTATTTTATGATGAAGACTAGCTTGCTGTAAATTTTCCATTATGTATATTATTTTAAAATATGTTTTTTTGTTTTTTTTTAAAATAGCAAATGCATTTGTTATTACGATGAGGGTTTTTTTGTGGAGAGACTAACTTAATATTTCATGTGCTTCAGCATTTTGAGGTAAATCTGTTCCATTAAGTTTTTTACTTGAGGAATTTTTATAATCTGATGGCTTTTTGAGGTATTTTTCACCTTCCTAGCTGAGTTAGTCAAAATGAGTGAGAATAAGTGATAAGTGAGCTGCCACACACCTAAACAGCAGAAACTCAATGCAGTCATAACACTCAGTAAAGAAACTGAGTCATGGTTTAGTCATAGCACATTAGGCACAAATCCACAAGACTAATGACTCGACTGACGTCTGTCTCTTCAACACCCCCCGATTTGTTTGCTGCTAGTTTAAATGGGTACTTAGGCCCTGCCTAATTTCTTCCTAAACAAAGAATATGATATTAAATCTGCATTTACAGTACATGCATGGCAAGGCTTACCATGGTTTGTGGTTTGTGATTAACCTAACCGTAACTTATAGGTCTTTTGTGCAAAATGTATTTGAAATGGGTATCTGAGATTCTCTAAGATTAGTCAGGGGAGTAAAGAGTGAAGACAAACACAAATATAGTGGCCCTCATTTAAATTATTACAATTACCCCCATTTTATACACACAAAAATTGAAATTATGCACACAATTCTAAAAATGTGAAGCTTGGGTGTCATCAACTACCCTAAATCCCATTAGTCTCACTCAAACATCATTCTTAATCACAGTTTTGCAAATCTCATAAACGTAAATTGCATAATTTAGCATAGTTTGTTCACCTACAAACACTCAAAATGTAACACTCTGATTTCCAAATAGTCTCACTCATTTTGCACCTGTGCAAACTCAATAGAAAGAACAATTTAATTAAAGTATAAAAGAAGAGTCAAATGACTTATACACACATTAGGGAAAAAGATAAAGTAGCAAGAATACAGAGGAAAAGAGAGTAAGAAGAGGAGGAGGAAGAGGAGGAGGATGGGTCAAAGAGGAAGAAACAGAAGGATGAATAGGAAGGCAAGGGTTGGCCAATAGTGGTGAATAAATGCATGCGACTTTGGCATCACTTTTTAATCACTCATGGCCTACCCATGACTGAAGCTGGGCAGTGAGTCTGGCTGGATTTGAGTATCCCTCAGAGTAGCCTCAGTTATCTGAGCATTTAAAGAAGAGAATATGTAATGTCATACATTGTCTTCATAATTGAGGGCCAGTGTGCTCCTCCAGACTTGGTCAAAGATATACATCAATTAGCCGTAACATTAGAAACCTTTTACAACAATCTGCAATGCACTTTGTTTTGACACCATACTAACATAACCAGCAATAACAGTTTGTGCTACAGTAGCTCTTCTGTGGGACCATATGTAATAGCCTTTGCTCCCCATGGAGATCAGTGAGCCTTGGGCACCCATGCCAGTCTTACTAATTAACTGGTTGCCCTTCCTTAGACTACGTTTGGGGTAGGTATTTACCACTGCATACCAGGAACACCTTACAAGACCTGCTGTTTTGGAGATGAATAGACCCAGTCGTTTAGCCATCACAATGGCACATTATGCTGGCACCTGCCAAGGGGTGGGATGTATTAGGCAGAAAAAGAATATTCAGTTCTTAAAGTTTATGTGTTGGAAGTAGGAAAAATTAACAAGTGTATGGTTCTGAGTGTCCTTGACAAGGGCCACATTGTGATGGCTAAATGATTGGGTCTATTCATCTCCAAAATTTCAGTTAATAAATTTCCAATAAATTTGCACTCTTCAGGTTTCTACCTTACCAAGGTATTAAATGTTTAAAAGACTGCTGTGAATTTATTCTGCTGCGAAGGTGAATTTTTTTAAATTTTATGAAACAGAGATTGACACCATAGTAGAATAATGATCCACATTATGTCAATTACAGTATTAATAATTCAGTATTAATATCTTCCTTAGACTGTTTTCTTTTATGAACAGTTAGAAACTTTTAATTACCTTGACAATGTGAGGCATTACATTACATTAAACAAACACAACAAAGAAAATGGAAATGGCATCCATGGTTAAAGGTAATGAGTAGAGGAATGCCACTCTGGATATCTATCAAGCATTCCTTGTTGCTTTCAACTATTGACAGTAGTATTGACTTAACATTCATTTGGTACAGCATTTGTTACCAATAATCTGACAATATCTGATCACTCACTCACTTATTTGTCAAACCACTTAATCCTACTAGGGTGGCACCCATCTCAGCCAACACTGGGTGAAGGCAGTGTACACTCTGAACAGCTCGCCAGACCATCACAGTGCAAGACTCACAACCACTCACACGTAGGGTCAATTTGGAACTCTACTACTACTACTATGCCTAATGTGCATGTCTTTGGACTGTGGAAAGAAACCGGAGTACCCAGAGGAAACCAGCACATGCAAAGAACATGCAAACTCCACATACAAATGCCTGAGCTTGGGAATTGAACCCAGGACCTTCTTGCTGTGAGATGGATGTGCTAACCTCCAGTCTACTGTGACGCCCTTGAGAGTATCTAACTGTAAGCAATATTCCCAAAACAATATGGAGGGAAAACACTGTAAGCATCAACCAAGCATGTCCTATATTGATATTTAAAGCATAATCTAATATTCTGTTATATAACGCTCAACATCCCAAAATCCTTAAATCAATTAAATCATGCCAAACAAGAATACATTAAGTATAGATTTCTACTGATGTACTGTATATTTACTATAATGGATATAAAAAATAAATTGTTTAGTGCACACCTGGAGGAAAGATCAGTATTTCAGCTTCCCAAAGCAAAAAACAAATATTTTTCTGGTTTGCTTACATGGAATTATGAAACCAAGAACATAAAAATAACATGGGGTCCAGACTAATTTCTCGACCACAGCCACAACCTCTATATTTACATTAAATATATGTGGAATGTGCAATTTGTGTTCTTTTTTACATTGTCAGATATTTTTTTGCAGAGTTGACTTCTGTATTTCTGTGTTTTGCTAATGCCAGGGACCTGGCACAGTGCTGCAGTGCCGTGTTTTGCTGTCTAATAGATGCAACGCTATGAGATGACAGCTCTCTCTCATTCTGTTGGCTAGGCTATATAGAAATTGCACAGGACTTGTCTAACATGGTAGTAATTTGTGTAGCTGTGCAATTTATTTTAATGAGCAAGTCCTTTGCCAAGTGTATCCTTCCAATTTGCATCAAAGCAGATAAAAATTCGATGAGAAATCTAATTTGTGCCCTTACCACTGCAAAACAGACTCAGACTGTGTCCAGAACAGTGCACCACTTTACAAGAAGTGGTCTCAGGAGGGCGCATATGCGATTATTACACGCAATACCCTGCGATGGCCTGGCGAGCTGTCCAGGGTGTACTCTGCCCTCGCCCAGAGTCGGCTGAGATGGGCGCCAGCCTCCCCGCGACCCTAGTTAGGAATAAGCGGTTCAGAAAATGAATGAATGAATGACACGCAATACCGAAATATATAGGGAGCAGGGGTCAATTTGGGATGGAGCCTAATATAGTTGCTGTCACAAATTAGCAAAGGGGAGACACAAAAGGGGGAAAACATCACAATATATTACATAAAATAATTAAAAACAAAATGCACACTTAATCATGGTTCAAGAGTCTAGACAGGTTGCGAAATCACTATAATTTTGCCTATTTAAGTGGGTTAAAACAAATCAGAAAAAAATTCATTATCTGTATATATAATTAATAAAACAGTGACAGTGGGGCTTGAACCCCTGACCTTCGGATCAGTAATCCACCCCCTACCACCAGAGAACCTTTGTCCCCTGTGGAGGACTTTTTTGAACCTGAATATCTCCCACCCACTACATACTGCTGAGTTTTGTCAGCTAAAGAGGACATTTAGGGCTTTTCAGTGATAACAAATATGAAGGGGTGGGGCTTTGGGACCTTTCTTTTTCTCAACAAGGAAGATGGCATCCATTAGTTCAAGCACATTTTATGGAAAGAGGAAAAGCAAGTGCTTTCTATTGAACAAATTTTTGTCTTGAAATTTTGTTGGCATGTTTTATATCAATATCTTAAGAACACATTAAAACATTTTCTTAATTATATTAACTGTATTTTCCCGGAATATTCAAGTGTTTAAAAAATGTCCTCCATAGTGGACATTTGTAGTTATTTCCTCCATTTTGTTCTGTATTTTTTTTTATCAAAATGACAAGGAAGGGACTGGTACACAGAAGCAGAAGCAATTTTACTGCAGATTGTTGATGGAAATTCAGATATTGAGGAAGATCAAGATGCAGTGTTTGAGGCAGAAGCAGAGGATGATGATTTAGAGAGCTCTGAGGATGAAATTCAGGCAGGGCAAGCAAATTCAGAGGAGTCAGAGCAAGCAGAACATTCTACATCTAAGTCCAGTCGGTGCCCACTGTGGAGCAAGAATACAAAATAAGATAGGATAAGATAAGATAGGATAAGTCTTTATTGTCATTTTGTAAAAAACAACAATGAAATTGACAAGCACACCTTGAGTTTGTATTCTAAAAAAAAACCTTATTTTCTCAAACAATTGAGACTCATTTCATTTTTTCTCCCTTTATTGCTTTTCTTAAGATTCAAGTTCCAGCTGGATAATCCTCCCATTATTCAAAGGAATGATGCCATGACATGGCAAAACTGGACCCCAATTAATTATTTTAAGCAGTACATTGATGACTCCGTGTTTGAAGAAATGGCTGTGTGCACAAATCAGCATGTAGTCCTTGTGTCTGGAGCAACACTAAATACCACTCCTGAAGAGCTGAAGACATTCTTTGGGAATTCTATTTACATGGGCTGTCTAGGATATCCAAATATTCAAATGTATTGGGCCTCAAATACCAGCGTTCAAATTGTGGCAGAATCCATGACCAGAAATCGGTTTTACAAGCTACGAAATTCCATTAAGATCGTCAACAACCTTAATGTTTCAGACGATGAAAAAAGAAGAGATCTCTTGTGGAGAATCAGGCCCCTCCTGACCAAAGTAAGGCAAGGATGTCTAAGTCTGCCTACAATAGGAAAATTATGCATTGATGAGCAAATGGTTCCATTTACTGGTCGCTGCCCAGTGTGCCAGTATGTTCCTGACAAACTATACCCAACTGGATTGAAGGTGTTTGTCTTGGCTGCACCAACTGGTCTGGTCTTAGGCTTTGTGGTCTACCAAGGCGAGACTACCTTCAGATTTACAGGAGGACAGGGCATTGGAGAACAAGCTGTTCTTCATTTGGCTGAGTCTGTTCCCCAAGGAACCCACCTCTTCTTTGACAGGTTCTTTAAAACTGTCAACCTCCTTGACACCCTGATGACAAAAGGACTGACAGGGACTGAAACCATCACTAATAACATGGTTCCAAAGGAGTGCAAGATCATGGGGGATAAGCCCTTCAAAAAGAAAGGAAGTGGGGCATCGGAGATGGTAGTCAGACAAAGCCCTCCTGAACTTGCTGTCATAAAGTGGTTGGACAACAAGCCAGTTGTCATGGCATCCTCTGCTTATGGCATTGAACCTCAGGACACAGGCAGAAGATGGTATTACAAAGACAAAAGTTTTGTCCAGGTGTCAAGGCCACTGGCAATTGCCGAGTACAACACTAACATGGGTGGCGTGGACTTAGTTGACTGAACGTTGAGTTTCTACAGGATGGCCTCTCGCACTCGGAAATGGACAGTGTGTGAGGTTTTTCACTTTTTTGATCTTGCAATCACCAACTTATGGCTTCAGTATAAGAGTGACTGCCAGTTTCTGGGGAAGAAACTGAAGTACCTTGACTTCAAACTGTTCCTTGGTTAAGAGTTGATTACATGGGCCCAAGGAATTACAAGTGACAGTGAGGATGACTACACTCCCCCACGTCAAAAGTGGAAGCCGCAGCCAAATGCAGCTCTGAGGCACTATGGCGCCATTCATATATATATATATATATATATATACATACATACATACATACATACATTCATATATATATATATATATATATATATATCTGAAGATGAAACTGATCTTTTCTCCATTGTGCAACAAACCATATGTGTTCTATTACTTTAAAGTGCATGACACCATAAAATACACAAAATTTAAACCAAAAAATTTAAAGTGTACATAAAATAAAAGATTTAGATAATACCAGTAACATCCCAAACGTAATGTAAACACAGCAACGTCGTGTCACGATTGGTGTTTCTTGCCACCTGCCGAGTGCGCAAAATATCCGCCATATTGTTGTGACGTCATTGGCAGAGTGTATTTCTGCTTGGCAGCCTATTAGACCTTACAATGGTGACAGAATTCAGCGAGGAAACTGAGCAATTTTCTGAATTTTTGGACAGTTCTTCCGCTGTTGTACAAGGCGCACATATATCCTATGCCTAACATCATGAAATGTAATGCCTATCGAAGATTCTTTGTAATTTATTGTATCATGTAGTGTAACAGAGTGTGCCTGAGTGGATGGGTTGGTCAGAGCAGAATGATGGACAAATGCAGCAGAAATGTAAAAAAAAAAATAATTTTTTTTTTTCTTGTAGACTACTGGCAGGTTAATAAGTCAAACAAAACACAGAGTCAAAAGACAAACAAAATACTGAGACAATGCTCACACTAGCTATGCTCTTACATACAGTCAAACACGTCCTCTCACTTCAAAACTCCAGACTGAACCACGCAGCACATATTTAAAATGCTAGGCCATTGAATGTTTTTAAAACCAATCAACTACTACACACATGATTATACTATTTTAAACATTTTATTTTAAAATAGCGCAAATTGCTCTGAACCCCACTGTTCTAATGAGCTCTTCCATCTGGAAGCACGAACTAAGCACTGAAAAGCATTCTCTGACCTGCACTTTGGTTTCATCAAACACACCCGGAAGATGGACACAGGTAAATGGATACAAAAATTTTAACAAAAGTAAATCCTAGTAAACTTAAGCATGAAAGTGTCCTGATGTTAAATTGTGTGCACTTAAAGAACCCTTATGCTGCTATTGTTTACTGTGAACTTGAATAAATGTTTGTAGTACGGACAATATCATGATTAGCGTCTTTGTTTTAACAATCCACACGTGCATGTACACAACATTTCTGTTTGTAGTAACTGAGTCCCAAAATCATGCTCTTAATCATTAGGGGTAGGCTGCTATGTGAGGAAGAGAGGTAGGATTAGGCAACTTACTTCCAACTTGACCCGTTTCTCCATAGCTACATAGCACATAGCACACGCCTTCCAACGACCACCGGATGGGGGCGTGGAATATTGTGGTTACGGCTGTAGGAAGTAGAATTTTGCTACGGCTGACACTGATACCTAAACCTTCCTTCAATGCGGGTGTATAGGTGTCAAAACGCTTTTCCTCAAAGTGGGCTGAACACAGCCTTGGCGAATAGGTAGGGCTTCATTTGTCTCTTGCCCGGCAAACCTGTTTCGTCCACTGTTCACAACGAATTGGGTCTTTAGGGAATCTAAATAAACTATAACCATACTCTCTGTTATTTGAGCAAAATCCTGCCACACAACGATCTGGCATGCCATTGACAATAAAGAGGAAAACGTCAAAACACTGCCAAAGTAAACAATCAAACCACAACTGCAAGTGCGGCTTCATGAGACTGAACTTCTGCCAATGACGTCATTTCCACCTTCTTCCTCAGTGCTCTTTCAGTGCAGTAGTTATCGATTTTTCAATTGTAAAGACGTTTCCATGCAAGTGCACTTTGCTGTGTAATGTTGTATTTGCTTCGATTTAATAAAACATGCCGATTTTAAAGAAATAAACATGAAAAATGGTGTCATGAGCTCGTTAAAGCTGCATTATGAAACATTTGTTAATCTGCCTCAAACCCAAGTAAGGTACTATTCTATTGTGGGATACATGCAGAATTACATTTTCTAATTTGCAGTGTTCTTCGTCCTTCTCCATTGTGCAGATTAATCTGACTGCTGCACATGCAATGGTAATTCAGTGGTGTGTCCCACATAGTATTGTTTGCTCAAATATGTGTATTAGCATTGCATTTCGTAGAGCTGGTAGTACGTGGTTTGCGCGTCAACTTAAGTATGTGTGAAGATATTTATTATTATCTGCTATAACTGTCATAATATCAGGTTTACAGATGAGCTACAGCAATGAAAGCTTTTGGTTGAGTTAAACCTTAACATTAACTTAAATGCACAAATAATGGAGAAACAAGACATGCACACTCTAAACTAGCTAGCTATGGTTGTTTATGGTTGTTAGTGAGCTAGCTAAACAGCAGCAAATGAAATAGACTGATTGGCATTCTTTCACTTGCTCACCCAGAAAAACCTGGATTATGCATACTACAAAGAAATCTCTCTCTCTCTCTCTCTCTCTTTCTGTGTGTGTCTGTTTGTGTGGTGACATTTTTCATATCTGAGTTGGTGTATGATATATATGTTAAAAAAAATACTGCCAAATCCATCTGACACAAAGCTGACTATAATTTAGTTTTTATAGAATTGTCAGGGTGACTCACAGCAGCACAGGGATATAATATGTTTTATTATATTTTATGTTTTGATTTGAAAGAACAATACCATTGTAGTTTTAGGGGGGTAAAAATCTGGTTTCGAGTTCTTAGGCTAAATATACTGAATGTCCATAATGTATCAAAATAATATATATACTACATATGTGTGTGTGTGTGTGTGTGTGTGTGTGTGTGTGTGTGTGTGTATTAGCACAGGCGGCATGGTGGCACAGTGTGAGTGTGAATACCTGTGTGTTGGCTCTGCCACAGACTGGTGAGCAGTTCAGGGTGTACCCCGCCTTGCCCAGAGTCGAGATAGCCTTCCCGTGAACCTAATAGGATTAAGCAGTTTGGCAAATGAATGAATGAATGAATGATTATCACAAAATAAATATCAACCTCCATTTTTATTCTCTTTTAATCCTTTAGCTTCATTTGACATAGCTGAGTACTGCATGGACTGATACTGCATATTAGGTTTTGTCAAAAAAAAAAAGTGCAATTAAAACATTTTGGTCATACTGTCATACTGCCATTTCATACACTTGCCGGGTAATAAAAAACAACAAAACAACAACAACAACAAAAAATAACCCCACTCTCTAAAATTTTTTGTTGGACCATTTTTAGCTTTGAACATAGTGCACAATCTCCATGTCATTGCTACTTCAGTTGGTCAGGTTGAGGCTCAGCAACATTGTGTGTCAACAAAGTGAAGTCAGCTGATGATTCGATTGTACTGAATGACCAGGTTATCACATCAATGGCCTTTTTCTTACCTGACAGCACAGATATAAATTTGGGGCTCAAATAGGGAAGGAGTGGTTCAGGGAGAATGAGGAATCATTTACACACATGAACTGGCACCACAGAGTCCTGACCTTAACCCTATTGAACGTCTTTGGGATGTGCTGGAGAAGACTTTATGGAGTGGGTTGATTTTCCCTTCATCAATTCAAAATGTTGGTGAACAGTGAACCCAACTCTTAATGTAAAGAAATGTTGTGATGCTGCTTAACATTGTTGAAACAATGCAATGGTGATTATGCACTGTAACACTGGTCTACAGCCAAAATGCTTCTGAAGAAAATATTGTCAAACTTTCCTAATTGCAGCCGCTAGGACCTAAACTGATGCTTAAAATTGTTGATTGGCTCTAGTTTTTGAGATATGTTACTAGGTCAACATATACGACCCTGATTTAGGAATCATGAAGGATGGGTGAATTATAAAGAGAAAGGATCTGAATTTAAATCACTAAATACATCACTAAATACATCACTAAGTCACTAAATACATCTTTGACTGAATCTAGGAAAAAAAACTTTAGGTAAATAGGTTCAGTTCTGGAACATTTACTTTAGGTGCAGTAGGTCATGGATTGAAGGCCTGGGCATGGTGGGAGTTTGACATGCACTGAATTTTCCACCTAAAATTGCAGTGTTTTATTAATAACAATTTGTTGAGATTATATACATATTATAATAATCATTAATGACTGGATCTGGAAATTACTTTTATTTTTTTCTAATTTGGAAAAAACAATAAATGATGCAATCTGAAGCTGGTATTGCATCATAAATGATATGGATTGCATTATATTGTCCCTAGAAGTCATGAATGATGCAACTTCCATCACTTTGCTGAACAGATTGCTCTATATCAACTGTAGAAACCATATGCATGCAGTTCCATGTTCAATATAATTAAGTAGCCAATCAGCCATTTTTTATTGTCATATTTGAATTCAGCATACCAAAATCCAAAATTCATGATAAATAGCACATTATTAAATAAATAGCATAAAATTTGTATACCAGTGTAATCAAAGCTAAAGGCATGCAAAAAAATAGAATAGAGTGTAGTTTTTTTGGCCGGGCGGTGTATAAATGAAAACATGCTGTATACTACAAATAGAAGGATGTTGTTAATTGGTTAATTACAATGCCTTTCATATTTCTGATACTGCAGAGAGATTGACTTTCTAAGAGTGTTACACCTTCCTTCATCTCTATTCTACAGGTTTGTTATACTCTTTGACCTTTTAAGCTTGATAACCCCTAAGATACAGCCAAAGTTTGGTCACCAAACTTTAAATCCTAGTTATCTGTGCTGACAATATCCTCTGTAAATGTTACCCTTTGAATCCCCTGTAGTTTATGGACTTAACCTTGAGGTTTTTAGAGCTGATGTAGCTCATAAAGGAGACATATTTTTTTTTGTATCAGGACACTTTTATTTACAGCTGAAAATTACACTGGATTACAAGAGTTCCACAAGTATGGTTGGGTTTATGGATGACCCCCCCTTTCCCGAAAAGCAGAGAAGCTGAAAGAAAACAAACAACATTCTGGTACTTTTAGTTGGGCTGACAGTGAACAGGATGCAATACTTCTAATGTGTATACTTACAAAGCAGCACAGATGTTGCTTGCAAACACTGTGTATATTTTGGGGGAAAATGATAAGAATATCATCTACATGAATAAAACCTGTCTGTCACTATTTGACTGAGATTCATCTAAACAGACATTCTGAAAAGACATAATAATAATTTTAATTGGTAGACCATGGCAAAGATACACATCCCAAAGTTTTTAAGGGTGGAGATATTAACCTAAGATCACTCAGTGGAACTCAGCACCAAGTGAAGCTATGTTCAATGAGAGAAGTTAGTTTAAAGGATATCGTAAAATGAACAGATCAATACTGTGTCACATAGAATGATGCATTTCACCATGACTAGCCAAAGAGATCAAAGATGATCAGAATGATTTTATAGGTTTAAATGTTCTTTACACTACACACCACTCTGAACAGAATCAGTGAGAAATGTAACACATACCCCACAATGCACCTACTATGGAGTTGGTGCATATTTTAAATTATAATTTAAGGCTCTGTCTCTTAGCGCAATCAATAATATTGTAGAAGTTTCTAAAGATGTAATAATTGGCCATTTATGTTCAAATATTGTATATGCTACAGTATGATAGAGCTTACACTTTGTTAGTGCAACTGGCTTCTGGCTTTCTCCTCTCCCCTTAAAAATGAGTGAGAGAAATTAATTACAGTATGTCATGACCAATTGGTCTGGATATTGAGATTTCATGCAGATTTGTTCACTGGATCTGTGGACTCTGGATTGACTGGATAATGTTTCTCAGTCCTCATTACTCCTGAGGTACATATTTCATATGACAAATGAAGGACATACTGTCATTCTGGGATTCCATAAAGCTGCATGTATAATTTATCTTTCATGTTTATTTGTAGACTGAGCCTCCTAATGAGTCATGGGTCAGAGTCTGGTAAAGCATACTTGTGGATTTATGAAGGAACACTGCTAATGATGAGGAACAGATTATGGTCATACCCAGCAATAAAGAAAATGAACCAGGGCTGTAGGAAACAATACACGTCTTTCTGTCACAGTCTAGCCCTATTATAAAAGTAGTAACAAGAAATGCCAACAGTGCCAACACATACCAATGCAGGTGTTATGCAAATAATCTCTGTTACAGAAATGCATGTCATGAGTGATGCCTTTGTTAAAATGTAATATTTTATAGTGTGAGTGTATATAT
>JBCNYH010000012.1:38220480-38236736 GCA_039654325.1 Tandanus tandanus
TGAGATGGGCGCCAGCCTCCCCGCGACCCTAATTAGGAATAAGCGGTTCAGAAAATGAATGAATGAATGAATATTATGGAAGCTTACATCAGTTCTTTGGAGGTCTCTCAGGTATCCTCACAGAAACACATCACATTATAGTGCCTATTCAAAACTAATTACTGCTTTCCCTGTGCCAGGTCCAGCTGCACCTGTACCTGTTTAGAGTTGTACCTTTTGTCCATAGGAGAAGCTTTGCCCATCACTGGCTCTCCTCCAGGAAATCTCTGGCAGGGGTTCACCCTCAGCCTTACAGGAAATCATAGCAGCACTGCCCTCCACTGCTGTCACGTTCCTCAGCTTTGTGATGTGTGGTTGCACTATAAGCACAATAAAAAAAACATCCATAATTTATAGTAGAAAAACAAGTTATTTATTCAAAAAAAAACACCAAAGACTTCTAAAATGATGTAAGATACTGCAAAATATCTATTGAACGCAATCATGTTTGAATGAACATGTGCACACAAACATAATTACTTGTATTATATATTTGTGATGATTTGTTTTTTGTGAGTGAGTGATGATCAATGGATAAACATCTTCCTACTGCAGGTGAAACATCAGCTGTGCTGCTACACTTACCTCAATAAATATGAGTAATATGCTAAAGTGTTCCATCAGACCTATTCAAATGTAGTAACTGATAAATAATTATATGCAAAGTTCCTGCTTTACCTTTATTATCTAGTCCATTACTATAGGACATAGATAAGACAACATTTTGTCAAAGATTCAGATGGTTTTTGAGAGTTGCTGTTTTTAATGTCCTGTATGTCTCAGTTTTCCAGTTGAATTAGTTATATTGGGAGGCAAAGTCACATTTATGAAATTCATTCATCGTTAATTTTCTGAACCGCTTAATCCTAATTAGGGTCATGGGGAGGCTGCCGCCCATCTCAGCCGACTCTGGGCAAGGGCATAGTACACCCTGGACAGTCCGCCAGGCCATGGCAGGGCAGAAACACGCTGATGGCAACTCAATGGCCTACTCATTATGAACGTCAGCAATGGTTCTTTTACATGCCTCTCACCAAAGACAGTGAGAGATATGGCTGGCCTTTGAAAACCCAGCTAGCTGCACTGTGGGACAGCAGTGACAACTCCGTGATAGTGGGGCTTGAACCCCCGACCTCCGGATCAGAAAGCCAGCACCCTACCACCGGGCCATCACTGCCCCCATTTTTAAAATAAACTAATGCTATTTTGAAGTGCATTATTAAGACTTGTTTCACCTGATTGTCCAGAAGGTTTCCATTTACTCTTCATCTTTAGGATTGGCTAAAAGAAAGCTTCATGTATGCCAATCTTTCTGTCAAAAAAAAAAGCACTCCAAAAAGGGCTCTCTCACTCTCACCCTTTGCCAAATGCATAAAATAACATCTAGTAAGATGGGCAAGGACATCAGACTGACATATATTCGTATCAATAATTTCCATTCTCTGGTTTATTAATAAAATCTTTTAAAACATTGCAACCCCTATCTTCTCAAGAAATGATGCACATTATATATTACATGAATGTAATATAACATTATAACATTAGAAAATATGGGATTAGACCGCTTTGTTTAAAAAAAGTTATGTTCTTTTAGCCAGTTTAAGCAATTGTACTGTTGTTAGTATTGAAATACATTGGAATGAAGGAACTCAAGCAAGTAATTTTAACCTCTGACTCAGTAGAACACATTAGCATAGTGTTACTCATATACAAAAGAGCTTTTGTTCTGGCATATTAATATCATAGAACAATTCAGCAAGCTGACAGAGATTTAAATTTGTGGGTTGTGATAGTGCAACAATGCATTTAAAACGGTTGCACTAAAGAGTTCTATATTTAATGTCTCCTCGCATGTCAAAATGTACTACCCCAACCAAGCAATCTTGCTGCTGACATAATTTACTGCAATTGTTTATGCCTGCATTTTAAAGAGAGTTTCATGAGTGTTCAAAACTAATTATATCATGAGACCAGAAAAATAAATGCCTGACATTAAACATTTTGGCTGTACTAAATAAAAGGAAAAATTCAACTAAGCTCTTGGAATGATTGCAGTTGTATAAGTTTACTGAAGCTCATGAGCACATCTGATGCTTTGTTCAGCAAGGTTCTATAACTGCTAGAACATGTTCAGAGAATTGAAACTTAAGGCTTTGACATAAACTATTACAATGAGAAAGAACATTATTAGTCTTATTAGTATGAAGGTATGAGACAGGTGACACATACGACAAAAACTACATTTTCCTATAACCATTTGCAAACTAATATGCAGTAACTAGGTACCACTGAAATGAACTCTGAAGAATGTCCTTTACTTATGCATTGAAAGGATTCTGATGACTACAGAAAAAATCCCCATGGATTTACATGAGCTGACAAGGTGCTATCTGAATAATCGGAGAGGATGCTGGCAGCTTCATGAAAATCTAAATTGAAATTCTTGGCCATAGAGAGTGTGTTACCCGTTTTCTTAAATTATTTTATGACACTGTTTATGGAAGAGAAACTTGAGGGCTAGATGTGGGAGGCAGTTGGCATTAAAATAGATAAATAAATAAATAAAGAAAGAAAGAAAGAAAGAAAGAAAGAAAGAAAATGTTTCTACTGTTTTTTAAACAGCTGAAGCTTCTCTTCTCTATAACTAATCTTTATTCAGTCCTACTTTTTATATATTACCAGCATGGTGTTAAACACACACACACACACACACACACACACACACACACACACACACACACACACACACACACATATACACAATCAGCCACATATAATAGATAAAATAAGCTCTATCATAGCCTAATCATAATGTAAATACATTCAAGTATGAACTGCTAAACAATTATGGGTTACACTAAGTGATACAGTTTCAATGAAGCTAGAAGTACTAACTTTAACATTTAAACTAGTGGTTCTTTTCAAAACATTTGTACAGTACTCCCATGTGAAAAGTAAAAAAAAACAAAACATTTAGGACTATAAATCTATTTAGTTTTCTTTGTAGTTTGTTACAGTTGATGTAGGTGGATGTAGCTATGTAGATAGTTACAGGATAATCACGGGACACACAGTAATGAAACATGTTAACAGGAGGGTTTATTTCTATTTTTATATCAGCTAATTTGGTGAGTTTTCTTCTTCAGGAATAAAAATGTCAGTGATATTACCATAATAATTTAAATATTACCATAAATGTAATATTACCCTGTTGTTTGATGTGCACAGATAATTTTAAGCATTAGTTATCTGTCACTGCCATGACTTGGTTCTAAAATGTTGTTAAATTTGTACAAGTACTTAACCAAATTTATTTCATTACATTACAATTAAATATGTGCACGCTTATATCTATTTGCAAATGCTTGGGTAATTCTATTGATACAAATGTACATATTTAATATTGATAAATGATCATTGTAAGAGTGCGTAAGTCCTCACCAAATACTTTGAGAAAAATTTCCTGCTGCACAGCACCAGCCTTGTTGGAAGCCTTGCAGGTGTAGGAGCCGCCATCGTCCTGCTTAATGTTGCGAATAGTGAGCGTGGTGCTGTGGGCTCGCATTACATACTGCTCTGATTCCTGGAGTTCAACTCCCTTCCTATCAGACATAAGAGGGGAAACACATCTCAGCCTGCTATAGAAACATTACTGCTCAAAATACAAAAGCACAAATAAAACCATAACAGAAAAGAAATACAAAGGGGCAAATATCAATAATAAGTAACACAGGTAAAAGCAAAAAACACAGCTAAAGTAAATCCTACATGAAAATTACAATAGATTACTACATAGCAAATTTTATTCAGTTATATTTATTTCTTAATTTTATGCAGTCATTTTTCTGCATGCTCTACAAATAAAGAGATAAAGGAGTTGAGTAGCAGTTGAAGAGCTGACGAATCTACAGTTTTTGGAGAAGGTATTAGCAGGGGTTTAGATTGTGAAAGTTGTGGGTGTAAGAAACAGCAAGTAACATGTGATAAACATCACGTTCATATAATTTCTGACAGTTTATTCATGTGCGTTTCTTGTGTGCTTGCAGAGAAGCTATTAACCAGAGAGAGAGTGTGTGTGTGTGTGTGAGAGAGAGAGAGAGAGAGAGAGAGAGAGAGAGAGAGAGAGAGAGAGAGAGAGAGAGAGAAAGAGAGAGAGAGAGAGAGAGAGAGAGAGAGAGAGAGGGAGAAAGAGAGAGAGAGAGAGAGAGAGAGAGAGAGAGAGGAGATCCTGATCCAGCACAGAGCTGTGTACGTGTGTGTTGTGGTCTTTGGCACAGGGTGAGATCAGTTCCTTATAAAGTGAAAAGTGCAGTGTTGAATGAAAGTGAGAATAAAGAAAAATTAAACGGTCCATTTGTCCATGCCTCTTCAGCCTTTCGGAACTCCTAAACTGTCAGGTGTTGCTACAGGATTGGATGATACTACATTGTGTGAATGGTATGATACTGTAAGTGACAAGTCTTGATCGGATGCAGGTTAAGCAACCACATAAAGTTATTTTTAAAGATAGCTTTAGAGATATCAATAACGACATTTATGTTGCTATATCTGAAGGATTAAGGTGAAGCAGTGCATTCATGGTAACAGTGTGATCTGAGTCTTCAAGAAAAAGAAAACATGCAGCTCAGATAACATAAGAAAAGCAAATTACTCACTCTTCATTTAACTCCAAAATATAAACACATATCACTAAATAAATTAAACTTGCAATATTAAAGTGAAAATTTCAGCAGCCACACTTTAATTGCTGGTGCTGTCTCAGTGTCTCCTTTAGTGTTTGGTTAGAATCATTCATAAAAGGTCAGCAAGCACCAGTTCTTGGCACCAATCGGATTCATCTCCATCTCTTGCCGATCTTAGTAGATGTAATTACAGTGATTGAGGGCCTGTAATCAACATGTTGGGTCGCCTGTCACTCAAAGCCCACACATTAGAGGTGAAAAGTGTCCACTCACAATCAAAATGTACCATTATAAACCTTTTCTCTAAACCTCCTCAGTCTGTTCTTAGACTTCCTGTGGTGCTATTATATGGCAAAGCTTTCACCTCCTGAGAGAAAAATGCTGTATACTTTAAAGCACAAAGCCTTTTAGTGGGAATCCATCTGTTTCACTTTTGCTGTAACAGAACAGTACATTTCGGATAAGTAATGTTTAGAGAAAAGGAAAGTGTTAGTAAGGTAATTCATGATATTCACTGGTTACCTTAAATCCATATGAATAAGGTGAATTTTACAGATGGGGCAGATTATCACCACAATTGTTTTTTAATAAATACAGGACCAAATTCATAGTCTACCGTGTGTTTGGATGAAATAACTAGGTGTGTAGCAGGATGAATTATACCTGTGCCAGGTAACATCAGGTTCAGGAGAGCCATAAGCCCTGCAGGTGAATGTCACCGCTTCACCGTAGTCAGCTGTTGCATTGAAGGACTGCTGTGGCACAGACAACACCGGGGGAACTATAGGGGAAAGAACCCAGTTTGCTTTTAAAATGGAATTTTTTCCCTTTTACTTAAATTAGAATTCTTAACAAGCCAGCATTGAATTCATGCCCAGCCATGTGTAAAACAGCTGCCTACTAACAATTCATCATATTCCGTACATGCATTATAAGCCTTGACGTGACTGTACTTTGAATAACATTGATAGAATAAATAAACAAAAGCGCTTTCTGGCTTTAAATCAATAGATCCTATCCAGTTCAGTTTATTATATTGTGAAAGGTTAACGAGGAGAACAAAAAGTCAAGTGGTTGGTCAGCCAGATGACCTCAGAGAATCTACATTGACACTCTGATAAATTAGCTACAGTTCAATAATTCCCAGTGCTCTGTGCATAAGCAAGTTTGAAATGATTTAAGCACAAGATTTCCTTTCTTTTTATCACTGTGTACAAAACTCAATGCTTGCTTTGCATAATGTAACTGGCTTATATCAAATGAGGTCATTATTTATCAAAGCTAAAAGATACACTGGCCAAAAGAATCTGGACATAAAAAAAAAAAAATACATTTAAAAAAATCACACCTATGTGTGATTGTTGAACAGAACATTCAGCAAGCACAGATGTGCGGATATATTTTTTCATTTACTTCCCCTTTGTTGTTATAACAGCCTACACTTTGCTGGGAAGGACTGATTTCTACTCCATTTTGGAATGTGCTAGTGAGGATCTGTATACATTCGGCCACAGGAATGCAAGAGAATATTGTTCGAGAAGACCTGGTGTGCAGACTTTGTTCCAATTCATCCCAAAGGTGTTGGGATTCAGGTCAGGGCTCTGTGTAGGCAACTCGAGTCGTTCCAAACCAACCTTCACAAAACATGTCTTAATGCTACTGTATGCAAAGACACCTATACAATTGTTTTCTTCCAAATTTGTGGAAAGAGTTTGGGTTAACACAGCAAAATCTGGGTGTAAATTGCACGTGTCCACATCTTTTGGCCACATGAATTAATAATACAGGAACTTGACATTTGTGCAGAGGGAAAAAAAATGCAATGCATAACATTGCATTAACAATGCAATACCAACTACATAATTGTAATAATAATTATTTTTTTCCCCAAATGTGTGTTGCACAATCAGTGGAACACTGGTTAGTTTTTTTCTTTCTAAGCAAAGCTAAATTTTTATCTTAATCTGTCATCTGACAATATACATACATATCTGCTTTGTTTCCTACTCCAACTGTTTTGGGTTGACAAATGGATGGGGCACTGCCATCTAAAATGGGTGTCATTTTGAATTATGCTCCATTTAAGATATAACAATTTAATGGAGTATGAGCTAGGGTAAAAGATTAAATTAAGGGGATGTTTTATTCATGGTCAGTTTCAGGCTGGCTTGGCAGCATATTAGATCAACTAAAACATCTCTCTCCCCCTCTATTAGACACCATAAATGCACTCACTATTTGTTAAAGAGAACACACATAACGGGTCATTCTTTAGAAATGTCCAAACTACTGACGGTCTAGATAAAATTAATTCACCAATCTTCCTGCACTTATTATATGATAGAGAACGCAATCAGTTTGTGATGTATGATTGTGGGGGGAGAAGTTTAGAAGGATATTGTGGGAGGTAGGCTAGAGTATGATAAGAAGAATTTGTGTGATAGCGGCCCTTTGAAAGAGCAGTGATTGCAGATTAGCTGACGGCAATGAAAGCTGCGATGGGGGCCGTCACCATTACAGCTGAGGTTCAATTGTTCCTCTTATAATCAAATCAGTCTTCTCAGGAGAGCAAACAATGCACACTGCTTTGGTTCTGTGCTTGTACACTGTCTGTTTATGTCATTCCACTTCACTATTAATAGACTACTTCAAAAAATGTAAATCAGGCAGTTGATATGCCATTGCACGCACACACACACACACACACACACACACACACACACACACACACACACACACACACACACACACAGAGATATATTAATGTTTTAATTTAGGCTATAATCAATTATATAAACATCAAAATACCTACAAATACCATTCATCACAGGTGAGTTATTACCATTTAAAAAATATATATATTTGAGAAGACAGAAAACAATCTGGCACTGTTGACAAGGAAGTATTCCATACAGAAAGGAGCTGAAGAAAAAAGTCTATGTTTTTATTTTAATAAGTAACAGTAATAAGTAAATAACTATTTTAAATCATAATATGCATAGATTATGCAGTCTGCATTTGCATAGAAGAAGTATTTGTACAAAAATAACTTTTTGGCCACACACTCCATGTCCATTTCCTTGTTTTTGCCTGCCTACTGGATTGATATTTCTGGCTTTGCCTTCTTTGGATTTTTTTTTTGTTTTTTTAATGCTAACACTCAAAATATAATCAATCACATGTCTTTCAAAGTCTTTACATTTGTGACACTACAAATATAAAATGTATTAAAAATCACTGTAGACTACCAAGGAGGCAGAATACACGTTTGGTATATCAGTCAACATATCAGTTAACTAATTATTATTAATACTTGATCATTTCTATAATATGACTTAAAAATCTGTTAAATCCAATATAATGAAATCTCATCAATGCACACACATATATTAAAGATAACAAGAGGAGCTGATTTAATTCCATATCTTACAACATGTCTTAATACACCTGAATATATCACTGCTTTAATGTTGATGCTTAAAATAGAAACTATTCATGTTGTTGCATTTCACATCACACAGAGAATTAGGAAGTATTCTGAAGGACCATGGCAACCACAGCCTTTATTCTGAGACTATAAAAAAGTAGACTCATTTAGAAAGCCTAAGAAAAACTAACATTTCTAGACTAAAATATTGATTAAGAATTCTTAAAAATTCCTAATGTACTCATATAATGCCACATAGGTAGATGCGGGCAATGGTGTGACATAATATAATATGCACATATACTATGTAAACATAATGTGTACATATAATACGCACATATACTACTTAAACATAATACGTACATATAATACGTAACTATAATACATAAATATAATACGTACGTACCTGCACTAAGTTTGGTAGTCAATAATTGAAACAAAGGCCAACCAGATTATCACTGACTTTCCTGCCAATCAATAGGTATTTTCAAGGCTATGATCTATTTGAACTCATTCCCAGATGAAGGGAAACAAGTGTAACAGTATTACTCGGATGAGACATAATTGGACATAAAGATATCAGACCATGCCAGTGAAGCATTTGTGGAAGCTTAAAACCTTCTGCAAGTTTGGCCATTCACAACCGAGCAGCTTGACATAAAAACAGACACTGTGCAGTTCTCTCTCTTTATTTATTTAGGGTATTTTTTATTTTTTTTTGCTATACTGTATTATTCCCGCAGGGAAAATTATTGCCTCTGCATTTAACCCATCCAGAGTGAGCACACACACAGGTAAACAGTGAGCACACCCACTTGGAGCAGTGGGCTGCCATACTCATTGGGGCGCCCGGAGAGCAGTTGAGGATTAGGTGCCTTGCTCAAGGGCACTTCAACCATGAAGGTGAGGAAGGAAAGGCACAGCTCATTCCTGCTCACTTCGGGAATCGAACCAGCGACCTTTGGGTCCCAAAGTCGCTTCTCTAACCATTAGGCTTCAGCTGGCCCCAACATTTACATGTTTTTATTAAAATAAACTTTGATTAATTTGACATACATTCAAGAGAGAGACAAAGAGAGAATAGTCTTTGTGTTTTTATGAATATATTTCTTTTGTCTTAATCTGATTTGAGCTGAATAGCATACATAGTACTATATTTATAAAGAGTGCAGTGGTGACTGTATGTGCGGTTGCTTCATTTGTTTTAGGTTAGCCTCTGATATGTGTTGTCATGTCTGCCAGATTATCAGCCATGCCTCATTGAGCAACCTTATTAGATCAGTGGGAGATATTTCATCAGGGTGCTATAGAGACTCTGGCCTATGTTCACCCTCATCACATCAGACAGAAAATATCATGGTTAATCTTTCCATATCATCACTGCTCATCTTCAGCTAAAACCCCAGTATCATTATCATCATGGCTGACAGCTAGAAGATTATGGTCTTGTATATAGGCCAATTTTAATAGATGAAACTAAACTCAGTAATAAGTAATTGCATTGAAATCAGGAACATTGTACAATAAATCATTCAAGTGAAAATAAAATTATATTTGCAATGTTTTAATCAATTCTGCAAAGGCATGCTGTACACAATGCGCAATGCTGTTCAAATATGCACTGACGATACCAACACTAATGCAATTTTGTGTCTTTTTTGCTTTTTGTGCTCTAGACACACCTGAAACTATTACTTTTTACCAATTCTCTTTTACTAGGCATCACTATGATCTTTCAAAACACACTCATATTAGCAGTTAGCCTGTGATGGAAAAACTCACCATTGACAACCAGGATGATATCTCTAAAGTCAATCTCACCCCTGGCCTCAACACGGGCTTCACATCGATACACACCTTCATCTGCTTTAGTCACTCTCTGGACTTGTAGGTTGTTGTTTGGTAGGAGCTGAAACTCTGAAAAAAAAAGCCATGGCAAATTACTTAAAACAAATCCTAGTTAAAAGATTAAAAGGGCTATATTTACAGATGAGAATGGGTTTTTGATTACAGTATAATCAAGTAATGATACAATTTCTCAAACCATGCATAAAACATTTCATTAAACCCCTTTAATTTCACAATTTTACAAACTATTATCCAAGAACTCACTGTCAGTGTCCTCAGTGATCTCCATATTGTTGTAGTACCATGCGACCACAGGCACAGGAGAGCTGGTGACATCACACACTACCTCAGCCACATCTCCCTGCCGGAACTCCTGAGGTGACGGCACCTCTCTGAATGTTAGTTTTTCTGGGAGGAAAGGACAGCACACACCACCTTATCATAACAATATTATATGATAATATAAAAGAATAAATGTGGTCTATTATCAAAAATGACAAATCAGTAAATGAGTTTGTGCTGATATGTATATGTATGGTATCTATGCTAGTCCTTTCACACTTGTAGAAGGAGCTTGGCCCTCCATATCATATTTGTCCATAAAAAATGAAAGATTATGATTGTTGACTTCAGGGGGACTTCAGGTGACTGCACATCACTAACACAAAGGTAGAGAGAATAACAAGCTACAAATAACTTGTTATTCACATCACAGCTGACTCAACATGGATCCTCAACTCCATATCCTTATCCAGAAAGAAGAAAAGGCTAAGCATCTAAGCTAAGCATTCCATCTTTGCACCATTTTACAAGCAGACAATTAAGAGTATTCTGACTTACTGTCTTCCTGGTATGGTCATCGCAGCATCTCAGACTACAAGACCCTAAAGCGAATTTTAAGGACAGCTGAGAAGATTATTGTAGTGTCTATTCACACTACTACGATCTTGTATCTGTTAGGCTACTTGCATTGTGTATAACCCTAACACTCAATTTCATGAACTGCTCACCCAGCTGCCATCTGGCATATGGTATGGGTGAATCCATACTACCAGCACAAGACCCTGCAACAGCTTCATCCCTGCCCCTCAACACCAACTTTAATTAATATAAATCCTTCCCAACACACCACCTTAAATTACCACATACCCATTTGGTGGGTATGTGATATCTTGCACACTACAAATATATTTTGCACTTGTATATTTCTATAATGGAGTATGCTGTATTGCCGTCAGTGTGTTTGTGCCCTGCGTGGCCTGGTAAGCTGTCCAGGGTGTAATCTGCCCTCACCCAGAGTTGGCTGAGATGGGCGCCAGCCTCCCCGCGACCCAAATTAGGATTAAGAGGTTCAGAAAATGAAATTAAATTAAATGAATATTTCTATAATTATTGAACATTTTGCACTTCATTTGGTCATATGAAAAATTACTATCCAAAGTATACTAATTAAATAAGGGAGTGGAATAAAACCCCACTTGAATTGACTTAATCCTATTCAAAGAACACTGGATTTGAGGTGGGAATACAGCCTGGATGAGACACCATTACTGACACCAGCTAAAATGTTTCATCTTAATGAGTTCATGCTGGCTCCTTCACATCCAAACAATCCCTGACTTTGATCCACATTAATAAATAAATAATCATAAAAATAATAGCATGAGGCATGCCAACTTGGAACAACTGCAGTTGGAAGAGCTCCAGCAAAAATGACTGAGTCTATTTTACGCTTTGTCTATGCTTATTCACAGTTCCACAAGTGAGAATTAGTCGAAATATTCCATTAAATGAATTTTCACACACTAAGAAGTGAAGTGCTCACTTTGTGTGGGAAACCATAGCACATTGCAACTTCTCCTTCTCAGAATAAAGAAATGCGTAAAGAGAAAGAAAAACTCCATCAGTCCCATGTCAGCATGTCAGCTCTGAGTATTGATCTGTGAATCATGCCTGTTTACACATTTCCTCTGCTCAAAATACATCTTCCTGAAGAGCTCTCAGTAAATGCCAAGCCTGCTACAAAATCAAGAGCACAGAAATGAAAAAGGAAACGAACAACATTTTTGGATATTTCACTGCAACCTATTCATTATACACAGTAAAGACTGATAAAATCACATATAAAGAATATATATCATCATGCCTTAACTTCTCTGACTTCTGTTAAGCTTATTTATTTAAACTACCTTTCAATTTAACAGGTTTTTGTCTCTTGTAATAAAACGTTTCCAATTTTCTTCACATTTCACAAATTACTTCCAGTATCCCCAAATGTATTTCTCTTTGCATACATCTACTTTGTTGCCACCAATTTAACATGAAAGTAAACAAAATCTGTGCTGGATAACAGTGATCTTGCTTAACGCATTCTGTAGCCATTGCAAAAATGTCATTCTGCCTTTCTGCCTCATTTCTGTCCTCATTTTTTCAGCATATCCTTTCTCTCACTTTCTTTGTCTCTTTTTTATTCCTGTTTTTTTTTTTTTCATTCTATCTTACCCCTCAAATATCCATTTTAACTCCAGAATGTAAGCCAACAAAATAGCAAAATGCCAAGAGGGTGAATACTTAGGCAAGCCATTGTGATTATTACTGTATGTAACTGCATGAAAAGCTGGGTTATTCATTTATTTGAGGAGAAAAAAGTGCACTGTCTACTTAATTTTGTACTGACAAAAATCTGTTGCATGCAGAACATACATTAAAACCTGCATTATACACTCAGCTACACATACACAACAACTAGATTCTCATATACATTGTGCCTGCAATCAGTGAATATTTTAGGTACTATATAGTTCGTAATCTTTATCAGGTGTATAATTCAATGCTTAAATTGTCAGCCCCTCTGAACCCTGTGTATCAATGGAAAGGGCCCACCACTGAACAGTTTGGATGGTAGACTATTTTCAGAGCAGTATTGACAGTGACAAGGTAGTAGGTGTTATGGTGGTACAAATGTGTCACTGCTAGATTTAAAATAGACCAACAACCAGAAATATCCAACAGCCACGATTTGGTCAGAAACTGACAGGACTAGAGGATGCCACATGAAGTGTGAACGGAAAAAGCTATAATGCTGCATTTAAAGCTGAGTTAATAATGCATTAGGGGAATTTAATACAGAAATTGAGCTAACTGATATGTAACTAATCAATGTAAATTGAACATTCCTCAGTAATTATAAGACATTATTCAGATTGTTACACAAGAATAACATGTGGGGCATAGTTACATGTGATTCTGACCTGGGACTTCTGCACATTTTCCTGCGTGATATTAACCAAGTCCAGCACCACTATATGAAAGTTCACTGATGTTACTAAAATCCTTAATTTCAGAGGAATTTTGTATTTATCCATCTTCCTATTTGTGGTGTGAAATTATTTTTTAATTTATTTTTTTTTTTGTAAATTGCCTTTTGATTTTTTGCCATATTTTAATGTATTGACAAGAAAGGGGAGAACATACCATTTCCTTCCAAGGTCTGCACTCTCTATCCCTGCATTTTTTCTAAACTTGTGTTTAAAGCCTATTAAAAAAGAAATTGCATTTCAGATGCTTCCAATCAAGAACAATCTAGCAAACTCAGATATGTGAATTTCAGCTAGTAGTACATCAGATAATTGATATAATCCAAATGTAGTGCCCAGAAAACAGCAGTGTAGCCCCATCTCTGAAAGCAAATAACTGTCCTTACTTATAGTGACTCATGTTGCCAGGTGGTAGGCCTTCTTTTTTTACTTCCAAGTCAAAAACTATCAATTTCTGTGGAGTCACAGAAAAGCTGTTGTAGCTTTTGCACCATCATACATACTGTAAATAATTATGTCTTTGTATGTCAATGTTGTGCATTGCATATCAACCATAACTATTAGCAGTAATAAATGCAACATGCAAGGTAACCTACAGTATGTGACATATTGACCATAAAGTGCATAAAAATGTTAGGTGTTATCATAAAGTTCTTACAATACCAGTGAAGTGAAGGCAATATTATCTGAGTTGTGTATAAAATAAAACTATTGGCCAGTCACAGATCTTGTCATTTCTCCAATTACAACAATCAGTGTGGGAATGCTGTTTTAAAGACACACATTTATTGTGTGTCTTTAAATGTGTGTATGTGGCAAATGGTAAAAAATCAAAAAAGAAGAGACTAGACCTTCAAATGTTAAGAACTGCCACAGGCAATAGATGTGTGAGAGTAAAGCTGTCATTTATCAGTGGATAAAATGTTTTTAGGGTGGCCTGGAGTCAATCGTGACCCATGTTCAAGGAGACAAGCAACACTGTCCACTTATGAACTCATGACAAAGGTAAAAGAAAAAACATAAAAGTGACTGCCATCTGGGAAATGGATCATAAAATGGAGATTTTTGAATTAAATGAGCCATTAGCCTACAAAATGTTTTCAAACACTTGTAAATGCTGCTAAAAATCTGTTTACTCCTCTAATAGTTTTATCAGTTTTATTAAAAATGGCATTGGGGGTTTGATTATAATGATGAAGTGAATTCCAAAATAATTAAAATAAATAAATAAATAAATAATCACTGCCAAAGACAAAACAATTGTGAAAAAAATACTGCTCAATGTTTGTGATGGTCTTTGAAAAATTTGTACCTGGTATTTAATCAGGTCTTATAAAATGGTCTTTATGCATATGATGGAGAAAATGGCATGAGCTGTGCATTATGTGTATTATGCAAACATTTTTTCAGACAATGCTACTTTATAAAAATCAAAATGAAGCTGAAGAAATTTCATGTCATAGCCTCTGCTGTAAAGCAGAGATTGTACCGGTCTGTCGAAGTGAAGAGGGAGCTGAGCCGAAAGGCAAAGCTCTCCATTTACCAGTTGATTTAAGTCCCTACCTATGGTCACAAGCTTTGGGTAGTGAGCGAAAAAACAAGATCGCGGATACAAGTGGCTGAAATGTGCTTCCTTTACAGGGTGGCAGGGCTCTCCCTCAGAGATATGGTGAGAAGTCATCCGGGAGGAGCTCAGAATAGAACCGCTGCTCCTCCGTGTTGAGAGGAGCCAGTTGAGGTGGCTCAGGCATCTGATTAGAATGCCTCCCAAACGGGGATGTCCAACAGCGGAAGAAGCGCCGGGGTCGACCAAGAACACGCTAGAGGGACTATGTCTCTCGAATGGTCTGGGAACGCCTTGGTGTCCCCCGGAAGAGCTGGGGGAAGTGGCTGGGGAGAGGGACGTCTGGACCTCACTGCTTAGGCTGCTGCCCCCGCGACCCAACCCCAGATCAATAAGAAGAAGATGATAATGATGATAGCATAAAGATGAGACTAAGTCATGTAACAGTTGCAGGCATCCAGCTTTATTTCTAAACCTTTGTATCAGCTGGAGAGCATTACGGTGTAAATGTTATAGCAGTGATGAATGTACCATATTAATAAAAATGAAATCTTAAGATTTTTTTGACCAGGCCTCATGTGTCTGACAGTTCAATTATTTTTTTTATTTAATTTTTTTTACTTTTTGCCATAAATAAAAAAAATATTCTGCACTCTGTGCTGGTGCTGAATATATCACAGTAAATACTTTTTTTTTTTTAAGTAATATATTCAGCACCAGCAGAGAGTGGATATTTTTTACGTTTTTATTATGTTGTCGCTACAAGGGAATGTGGGTAAACTGTTCTGAAAGCTTTCTCACTAGGAAGTCTTGTACCACAGAAGACCATTGAGCATGCAGAAAGCAAATGTGACAGTACTTAAACAGTATTAGACAGTATTATTATTTATTTATTTATTTATTTATTTATTATATATATTTTTTCCTACTGAAGCTCAGTTTGACATGTCACAGGGCTCCTGCCAAGCTCCTACCCACAGGATTTAACCAGGATTTAGCCTGGCCGCATAGTTTCTCTTTAGCATTGAGTAAGCCACCTAAAAAACCAACATACTTCCCCAGATAAGCAGTAATAGTGCACATTATTTAGTGGAATCAAAGAGTTTAGACCAATTGCATGTGTACAATGTACATAATAATATGAAATGAACTAGTATCATTTGTAACATGGTCTCTCTTTTCAGCTGTGAGAAGTGAGAGTGCTATGAAAGATGAATATCTCAGCCATACTTAAAAGTACTTACATAAAATTGGGGGTCTGTGTATATTTTCTGTATTTTAGTAGCACAGAAAGTAGAGTTTTGTGTGTGTGTGTGTGTGTGTGTGTGTGTGTGTGTGTGTGTGTGTGTGTGTGTGTGTGTGTGTGTGTGTATGACTCC
>JBCNYH010000012.1:38254276-38267317 GCA_039654325.1 Tandanus tandanus
ACACACACACACACACACACACACACACACACACATATATATATATAATAAATGTAGAATTGGCCATGCAAGGTCACTGGTGATACTGTACTGTTTGTCATTACAACTTCTTAACTGGTATTGCCATCGTATACTCATTTCATCCATCTTGGCTCTATTATCTACTTTCTGGCTGCTTGATGCGGTCTTTTAAATTCTGTAATGTTTAAAATTCCATTCATTAATTCATTCAAGTTAAAGTTTATATGTGTTTCACTGGAATAATTAACTAAATGCAACAAATATGTATGTAAGCGTATACATTATAAAGTAAACAGAAAAGGATTTTGTTTTTGGTATTGAAGAGAAATGTATATTTTCAGGAGGGAACTGGGAGGATACTGCAAATATCAGATGTTCATGAAGCTCTTAGAAAATAAGTTTTGGAGCTGAGAAAGGAAAATGTTTCCTTACGAAACATGATCAGATGAATAGATGGTGAGTTGCTTGAACTTTATAAAAAATATATACAATCTATTCAGTATGAACTTACTATTGGATTTGGGGAGTAAAGTTTCAAGTTTCGAGTTTTATTGTCATATAAAGGTAACAGTGGAACATCACTACCAGCAATGAAATGCTTGAACTCAGAGCTTCTTGCATATAAGAAACAAATATTACACACAAAGAAACTGCATGTAAGGAAAACATTTAGATCAAATATAAAGTAAAAAATAAAAACTATGTAAATAAAAGAAATAAAAATATAAACTAAAGAAGATGAAAATACTTATAAAGTAGGATAAATACAGAATCTGAAGTGGTTGTAGTGCAGAGGTAGTGGTGTGTGCATGTACAGTGTGTACAGTGAGTGTGCAAAATGTTGTGTCCAAATTGTCCGGTATGGATGGCTTGTGGGTAGAACTCTCCATGAATCTGCTGGTGTGAGTCCTGATGCTCCTGTACTGTCTGGCTGACGGCAGGAGCGTGAAGAGTGTGTGGCTGGGGTGGCTGGGATCAGAGAGGATCCACTTGGCCTTCCTCCTACAGCGCTGTGTGTAGAGGTCCTGGATGGCTGGCAGTTCGGTCCTGTTGATGCGTTGTGCTGATCTGACCACCCTCTGTAGAGCTTTGCAGTCCACAGCATTACTGCCATACCAGGTAGTGATGCAGCCAGAAGTTGGTGAGTATTCTGGAGTCCATGCCAAACCTCCTCAGCCGCCGAAGAAAGAAGAGCCGTTGTCTCGCTGCTTTTATGATCACACCCACGTGATGTGACCAGCTCAGATCCTCGGTGATGTTGATCCCCAGGAACCTGAAGCAACTGACTCTCTCCACCTCTGTCCCAATCGATGTGGATAGGGGTGTGACCTCCACCCTGCAGTCTCCTGTAGTCCACAGTGAGCTCCTTGGTCTTGCTGACGTTGAACATCAAGTTGTTGTCCTGGCACCATGATGTCAGGGTTCTCACCTCTGCTCTGTAAGCAGACTCGTCTCCATTTGAAATGCAGCCGATGATGGTGGTGCTGTCTGCAAATTTGTTGATGGTGTTGGAGCTGTGTGTGGCCGTACAGTCGTGAGTGAACAGGGTGTACAGCAGGGCGCTGAGCACACATCCCTGGGTGGCACCGGTGCTGAGACTGATGCGTAGATCCCAGAGCTTCATGACAAACCTGGATGGAATTATGGTGTTGAAAGCAGAGCTGTAGTCAATAAACAGCATCTGCACATAAGTGTTCTTGTGGTCCAAGTGTGAGAGGGCAGTATGCAGACTCAGCACTATTGCATCGTCTGTTGATCTGTTTGACATGTATGTGAACTGAAATGGGTCAAGTGTAGCAGGCAGTGAAGATGTGATGTGAGCTTTGACTATATGCTCAAAGCACTTCATGATGATGGAGGTGAGTGCTACTGGGTGATAGTCATTGAGGCAACTCACATTAGGTTTCTACCTTAGGTACTTACACACATCTGCTCGAGGGATCTGAAAAGGACAACTGTCCTCCTCTGACAGAAACTCCGGCTTGTTGTGGTTCTCAAAGTGGGCCTAGAGGGTGTTCAGCTCCTCAGGTAGAGAGCAGTCATCTCCCCCATGTTGTAGCTTTTCCCCTGGTAGTCAGTGATGGTCTTTAGCCCACTCCACATGTGCCTGAGCAACTGTAACAGGATTCCACCTTCTCTCTGTACTGTCCCTTGGCTGTTTTTATTGCTTTTCTGAGATCCTACAGGGCTTTTCTTGTACTCACATGAATCTCCGGATTTAAATGCAGCTGTCCATGCTCTGAGCACAGCCGATGACTGGTCGGTCCAGTGTTGAACCGAGCGTGTCATCGGCTGCTCACACTTCAGCCTCTGCCTATAGGCTGGTAGGAGCAGGACCAAGAAGTGATCCGATTCTGGTTGAGGGCAGGCTTTGTAGGCATGTGCAAGTGGAGTGTAACCATAATCCATTAAGTTATGGCTGCGCGTTGGAAAGTCTACGTGCTGGAAGTTCTTTGGCAGAATTTTATTCATGTTCACCTTGTTAAAGTCACCAGCCACAATGAAAGCAGCCTGCAGGTGAAGTGCTTCCTGAAAGTCGATAACCTCATACAGTTCGTCCAGCGCCCGTGTGGTGTCGGCGTGGGTGGTGGTGGTTTATAAACAGCGGTACAGAAAACTGCTGTAAGCTCTCTTGGCAGATAAAAAGGTCCGCATTTGACCATGAGGTGTTCAATATCCAGAGAGCACCCTGTTTGTACATCCACACAACACTGCTTGTTAGTCATAATGCACACGCCACCTCCCCTATGCTTCCCCGAATCCTCTGTCCAGTCCTGGCAGTGAAAGGAAAGGCCCTCAGGAACAATAGCTGAGTCAGGGACTGAGGAGTCCAGCCATGTCTCCATAAAAAAAAGACATTGCAGTTCCTAATGTCCCGGTGGAAGTTCATCCTGGCCCGTAGTTCATCCAGCTTGTTTTCCAAACTTTGGACATTAGCTAGAAGAATGCTGGGAAATGGGATACAGTGTTGTCTGCTCCGCAGCCTTACCAGGACTCCGGCTCTTTACCTCCTTTTCCTCCAGTGTTGTTTCTGCTTAGGTAGCCAAGGTAAGCCACCTCCATTCATTAAAAAGTCTGTTGGTGGGGTCCAAGATTTTGAATATTCTCGGATGTCCAAAAGAGTCTGTCTGTCGTACAGTAGGTGATTACTGCATTGCATGTTGCCAAAAAAAACCAAGAAAAAAGCAAAATTGAGGAGGACGCTGAGCAACAGCAACCATCCTTAACGACGCTATCTTGGAACAATTCAGAAATAGAGACACAGTTATAGTGTACCAACTGACCAAATTATTTTTAATATCTGCATTATATTTAGGTCAGATGGAAACTGAATTGACTGATATCAAAGATGTGAATAATCCTAGCTTGTAAAATCTGTCATTCGCATTGTTTTGGACTTCCACAGCTGTGAAACCAAAAGGACCAAAAGGTCGCAGGATTGATTCCTGAACCAGCAGGAAAAATGTGTGGTTGGGGTTCTTAGCAACAGAGGCATTCCAGAGGGAACTGGCTGACTGATCAGGACTGTTCCAGTCGACCCTGAGCTGAGCCATGCCAGCTGTGTGGGATGGAATTATCCGCATGTCAACCAGGTATATCAAATTCCCATACAGTGCAGCTGAACAGGCCAACATTAAAGCGCAATTTGCAGCGAGAGATGGTTTTCAGCGCTAATCGACTCTAATGTAATCGGTGCTGTCGACTGCACACACATTGCTATAAAAGCGCCATCACAGGATGAATTTGTTTATGTCAACAGGAAACATTTTCATACGATCAATGTACAGATCATATGTGATGCACAAATGCAATTAACTAACATTGTGACAGGGTGGACTAGTTCAACGCACGATTCATACATCCTGAGTAACAGCATGGTTGGGAACCGACTACAAGCTGGCACTGTGTGTGATGGGTGGCTTCTTGGTGAGTAAATTTATTCTATTGTCCTATGCGCATCCCACACAAGTGCATTGAGCATGTGCACCCCCAAATATGATCCTGTCTTCACAGCATCAGTACTAGTTAGTGACTTGCTGATCTGGTTAAACTACAGCCTCAGAGCTTTCTGAAAGGCCCCTGATTGTGTGTGAAGTACCTGTGTCAATAAACCCGTGTGTGAAGTGAAATGTCTTAATCAGCCTTACCTTTTCCCCGGCGCAGTTTTGCATTCATTTACAATAGCGTGTAATCCGTATAAGTGGTTTACAAATGGAAACCGTAAATCCAGTTCACATAATTTATCTGCTTTCAATTGACCCCAGGCGACCACAGTTACCCACTTAAAACCTGACTGATGACCCCTCTCACCAACCCTCAAACTGACCAAGACAGGAGGTACAATGATCTCCATTCCAGCACTCGGTCAGTAGTTGAGAAGACAATCAGCTTGCTGAAGGGGCGGTGGCGCTGCCTGGACAGGACTGGGGGTATGCTGCTGTACAGTCCTGAGAAGGTGTGCCGCATTGTAATGGCCTGTTGCGTCCTCCACAATGTGGCACACTGGCATGCCATACCACTGTCAGAGCAGCATATCCCACCACCAGACGAACCAGAGGCTGGAGTCGTTAACGCACATCCTACCCAGGAGGCCATTCGGGCCCTGCAGCATTTAATTTCAACCATATAAAAGAGGCAAGGACACAGAATTCACTTATTCACCATTGCATTTATTGAGTCACTGATATTTGTGAGAACACCTATCAGCTGATCCAGGCGGTCATTTATGCCGCCGATTGCTCTCACTATTTTCTCTTGTGACTCCAGCACAGCGTGGGTGAGGACACGGCCAGTCGGGCGGGCATCAACAGCCGGTGGTTTGGGTGAACTGATAGTGGAGACGCCTGGGATGGTGGAGGAATCCCCCGTTTCTGTGACGCCAGAGCCGCCGCGGATGGTGGAGAAATCCCCCGAGTTTGTGACACGTGGCTGTGGCTGCGTGTCCTCCATCTCATTGTCGGTTTAAAAAAATAAATCGTACTTAAACATGAGTCAAAGTTTTGGATATCCTCTTTCTTATAAAGGCATGTTTAAATTTGTAAAACCAAATAGCGTGCACACATTTACGCATGAACCTCTATCTTACAGTGAGCAGGCTATTCACCCGTGTGAGTTACAAATATGGACATATTTACCTTGGGGGTAATCGCAGTCCCCACATGCGCTCCCACCACCCCTGAAAGAGCAGTGTCACCTATGATTGCGGTGACTCTGCTCAAACGGGGTGAGGTCCTCCTCTCCTGTCCCCCCGCCTGATTGGGACCGTCCTCCGCTTAACGGCCACCTTTAGGTCTGACCACTTCTTCTTGCCAAACAGTACATTACATTTTTGCGTGCCTCTACTTCGGTGAGGAGCGTCTCTAATTCATATTCCGTGAAATTTAGTTTTTTTCCCATCTTACTCATATTGTAAGGGTTTTCCGATCCTGCAAAGAGGGGAATCTCCGATGCAGGGTTAATTTAAATATGATTTGCATATTTAAATGAGGGTGTGGACAGGGAGGGGTCGGGTACTCCAACATGTGCGCTCAATTCCACGTTGATTCGGATGTTTAAAGGAAATGTGCTTGGATTCATGCGTATGCACAGATTCATACATCTGGATTTTTTTGTGCTTACGACATTTTCTGGATTTAACCGTACGCCATTTTTCAGTAGGAATTCCACGCAAGTCTTTGTACTTGAGGCCCCTGGTCCTTCCACAACATCTCAATTGGATTAAGGTCAGGACTGACCGACTTTCTCTTGAGATTCAGTTCATAGTTCATTGTTCCATTAACGATGGCAAGCCATCCTGGCTCAGATGCAGCATAACAGGCCCAAACCATGTTTCACAGATGGGATAATGGAATTCAAGCATAAGAACATTATCCTTTCTCCAAACATAATGCTTCTTATTCAAACCAAAAAGTTCTATTTTGGTCCCATCCATCCACAAGATATTTTTATAATAGCCTTCTGGTTTGTCCATGTGATCTATGCTCGTCTGCAGTTTGCTAATGCTCTTTTTAAAGAGCACTGACTTTCTCCTTGCAACCGGGCCATGCACAGCATTGTTGTTCAGTGTTCTCTTGATGGTGGACTCATGAACATTAGCCAGTGCAAGAGAGGCCTTCGGCTACTTAGAAGTTACCCTGGCTTTTCTTTTTACCTTTCCCGACTACTACATGCCTTCCTCTTGAAGTGATCTTAATTGGTCGACCACTCCTGGGGAGGGTAACAATGGTCTTAATTTTCCTCCATTTGTACACAATCTGTCTTACTGTGGACTGGTGGAGTCCAAACTCTTTAATAGATGGTTTTGTAATCTTTTCCAGCCTAATGAGCACCAATGACCCTTTCTCTGAGGTCCTCAGAAATCACTTCCACAAACATCTGTTGAAATTTGATAGATCCGTATTCTTTAAATCAAACAGGGTACCCACTCACACCTGACTGTAATCCCATTTACTGAAGACACCTGACTCTAATTTCACCTTCTTTCACAAACTTTTGCCACTCACAGATATGTAATATTGGATAATATTCCTCAATAAAGGACCAAGTAAAATATTTTTGTCTCATTAATTTAACTGGGTTCTCTTTATCTACTTTCAACCTGCAATGGACTAGCGTCCCATCCAGGAGGAGCTGCACTCCTAATAGCTTCACAATCTCTTATTTTTTATGGTGGAAAGAGACAACTGTTAGTGCAATTATTAAAATGGAATGTGTACAAAATAACCATCACTTGCCTTTGGTCTGGAGCTCCATGAAAGATTTTGCTTTGTGTGATAAGGATCATCATGAGACAGGTGAGAAATCAGCTGAGAACTATACAGGAGGAGCTTTTTAATGATCCCAAGGCAGTTGGGACCACACACTACGCATTAATGGATTTAAACCCTGCAGTGCCCACAGGCTCCCCCTGCACATGAAGGCATGGATACAGGACTGTCTCCTGAATAATTAAGAGAAGGCTTTGGAGAATGTGGAAAAATGTGGGAAAATGTGGTTGGAGGGAGAGAAATGTTGACTATGACCACAAGAACACCATCGCCATCATTAAGCAGAGGTGAAAACATTATGCTTTGTGGCTGTTTCTCTGCTAAGGGTACAGCACGACTTCACCGCTTTGAGGGGAAGATGGATAACATCGTAAGAGCCATGCACTGTAAAATCTTGGATGAAAGCCTTAGCCGTGAAGGGGTCTTTTAGCATGTCAGTGACCCAAAACATATGGCTAAGACAACAAACCAGTGACTTAAAAAGAAGCACATCAAGGTCATAGAATAGCCTACTCAGTCTTCAGACCTTAAACCTGATGGTGCTGACGCTTTAAGTTGCAAAGTGGCAGCCTCAAAACTTTAAGGATCTGAAGAAGAGCTGTAAAAAAGGGTGAACCAAAATCTCTTCTGAAATGTGTGCAAACCTGGTGACCAACTGCAAGAACCTCTGCACCTCTGACCTCTGTGCTTGCCAATAATGGTTTCTTCTCCAAGTTCTAAGTCATATTTTGCTTGGGGATCAAATACTTGTTTGACTCGTTTGCATGCAAATTAATTTATAACCTTTATCTTTTGTGTTTTTTTCCTGAATGTTTTGTTTGTGTCTGTTAAAATAAAGCAATCGTAAAAATGACAATTTCCTTGTAACTGGGCAAACTTGCAAAATCAGCAGGGGATCAATTAATTATTTTACCCATACAACATGACTGGTACATTTCTCTTACACTGAGATATTATATTCCTTTCCCATTTTTTGTCATTATGTAATAGCTTTGTAGTTCATGTTCATCCCATTCAAGTAACACAGACCTGCTTTGAACAAGCATGCACTCAGATATCTTCAGTAGTATCACATTACATCCGATTGCAAGTAACACTAAGATATAACTCAACCAGTGTGACTGTTAGCTTCAATACAAACTGAAACAAAGCACCTTCAACTTTACACCACTGCATTTTCCCATCCACAGTCTATCATCATTAATGCAATAAGCAGAAGAAGAGGTCCAGACAGAAGAGATACGTCTCATGTGCTGCTGCTCTTTGCCCTGCAATTTAATGTGATTTTTCATAGGGAATATATTTGGTGGAGATATTGAGGTTAAAGACTGAGCTCTCTGATGGAAAGGGGCCAAGACCCTGAAGCTCTGAATCAATAAACCTCTGATGATGAGTTTGTGTTTTTCATTTGACAGAGGTCATTCCCAAGCACACCCAGAGTACAGGGTAATTATGCCCCAAAGATAGCATACTGTATTCCTTTTTTATTATTACTTGCTCTCATGTTGCTGCAATGTGCTGTTCCAAGCATGTGTCAGAAGCGTTCTATAAAAAGATAATAAAGATAGTAAAGATTTTTGGCAGAGGGGGTGCAAAGTCACGTTTCTACAGCTCTTGGTTTTGAACTTTTATTGATGATCAGACCAGATAAGATTTTTTCACAGAACTAAACATTTTCATTAATAGCCTTGGTCAAACAAGTATGATATCCTCATGAATTAGTTGCATGCTAAACTATCTTATATGTTGCTTTGTATCTCTTTAGGTAGACAGGTTCTTAATCATTATACCCTGATTCGAAATGCTAAGGAATAATTAAATTATAACACACTTTAGAAACAAATGTAATTAATTATGGGCAGCAGAAAGCACTGTGGGGAGCATGCTTCTGTAATGGGAGTAGCACTGCCTCCTCACAGCTCCAGGTAGACTGGTTCAATCCTGAGCTCAAGCTATTGACTGCCCATGAAATTTTGTTTGCACAAAAGAATTTCAATAGACTTTCGTATTATACTGTACTTATGAATCCAAACTACTGATTGAAATTCAGATTCAGAGCTTACATAATTTCTCTGTAAGAAACATAACTTCAGATCAAAGTAAGCATGGTATTTACTGTTACTGGTTATACATATTTCTATTGCACTATTGCATTTTCTTAAGACACTTTCCCTCTGTATAAAAATGGTTGCAATTCCTAAATGGTTCAAGCATCTCTTTTTTTTTTTTTTTTTTTTGTTAAACCTTTGAATTAAAGTTATAATTCTTCTTCAATCACATAGTGATTGCTTAATTCATTTCAGTCTAAATACTTATGAACCTAATGGTAGAACACTAAATATCAAACAGTTACTATTTAGGATGTTAAATCAGAATGACTGGAAGGCGAGTAGATTGAAGATGCTGATGTGTACTTTTATACACAACCGGAGGATCTGAGAAGTTATTCATGAAAGAGAAATCCCAGATCTAGACACATTTTGTAAGTGGGGGAAAAGGCTAATCAAAATTATGCTGATTCTTATTTAGTGTGGCCCAGGTCTTTGTGGCCATTGGATCTCATCTCTGCTTTTTGTGGATGAAGTTGTCCTTTTGGCCTCATCAAGCCGGGCCTTCAGCTCTCCCTGGAGCGATTCACAGCTGAGTGTGAAGCAGCCGGGATGAGAATCAGCACCACCACCTCCAAGACCATGGTTCTCAGCCGGAAAAGGGTGGAATGCACTCTCTGCATCTGGTCTGGAATGAGGTCCTGCCCCAAGTGGAGAAGTTCAAGTATCCCGGGGTCTTGTCAATGAGTGAGGTAAGAATGGATCGGGAGATCGACAGGTGGATCGGTGCAGCCTCTGCTGTAAAGCGGAGCTTGTACCGGTCCGTCGTGGTGAAGAGGGAGCTGAGCCGGAAGGAAAAGCTCTCAATTTACCAGTCGATTTACGTTCCTACCCTCACCTATGGTTACAAGCTTTGGGTAGTGACCGAAAGAACAAGATCGTGAATACAAGTGGCTGAAATGAGCTTCCTTTGCAGGGTGGCAGGTCTCTCCCTTAGAGATAGGGTGAGAAGTTGTGTCATCCAGGAGGAGCTCGGAGTAGAACCGCTGCTCCTCCATGTTAAGAGGAGCCACTTGAGGTGGCTCGGGCATCTGATTAGAATGCCTCCCGATTGCCTCCTTGGTATGGTGTTTTGGGCATGTCCAACCAGAAAGAGACCCCGGGGTCGACCCAGAACACAATGGAGGGACTACGTCTCTCGGCTGGTTTGGGAACGCCTTGTCGTCCCCCCGAAAAAGCTGGAGGAAGTGGCTGGGGAGAAGGACGTCTGGACCTCACTGCTTAGGCTGCTGCCCCCGCGACCCAACCCCAGATCAAGCGGAAGAAGATGAAGATGAAGATGAGGTCTTTGTGAAAAAAAAAAATCATCATCTTAACTATAAGGTATTAGATTCAAACAAAAGTTGCAGTCTGTAATATTAGCTTGCAAAACATTGTTCTGTTAGCTGATTTAATTACTTAGTTTTCACCAAATATTTTGTTATACTTTTCTGTCTATTTTTCACACAAGTAAATCCAATGCTTCTGCCACATTGGAGAATAACCACTTGAGGCAATTTTTTGAGGAAAGTGCGGGTCCAAGGGTAATTCTGATTACCTGACAAAATGATTGACTGTGGTAGCCTGTATTCTGATGACTGACCTCATGCCTCCAACATCACACTAGACTAGCCAGCAACAGAACAAACCAACATGCGAAGCTACAGGCCCTGCTTTCAGTCCATCCAATCAATGTTCAGAATGATTGGGGCTGCACACCTAAAACTCTCATGAGTCTCTGCACCATAAATCAGCTTGTATCAGCATGGAATTTTCTAACTTTGTCATAAATCATAATGCAAAAGAGGACACATTCAATCAGCTTTAATATCTGCCTGTGTTTTGTGAGGAAGATGGCTATTTTGAATGCAGTGATTATGCCATGTCTGGTGATGGAGACCTCCTGAGGCTGATGGAGTGCCTCATTAATATTTAGTGACACTGTCGGAGTATACGGCCTTGAGGAGTGTGTGACATGATCTGTGGAGAGTGCCAACATGCTGATTCCAACCCTTCTCTTTCCAATGATGTACAAATTGTACATCATTCAGCAATAATAAAAACAGATTTATGTATTTATTATTAATTACAGGAACAATTTCTAGACCAAGTGGGAGTTGAAGGATAAGAGGATTGTAGGATGTACTGACAAGTTAAAGCATGAAATGACTGACTGCCAAACGAGTATAAGAGAAAAGCATGAAAAAGGGACTGGAGATGGATGTACTTGTGTTTGTCACTTAGACAGGACTGGTGAGTCTGAAAGAATCGCTCACTGTTGATTTTGGACATGAGAGGATGACAAATAGCGTAGTGGTTCTGATGCAGGCAAAATGACACTATCAGCCTCAGTGTAAGACACCAACTGTATTTCTACTGAGCTGACAGCTTAAGCCACTCTATCCCCACTGTGTTTTGAAAAGTGCTTTTCAATAGTTGCACCATATAGAGGACTTGCTGATAAAAGCAAAAGTGTAAAAGCTTCAAGCATGTACACTTTTACATAAGCATCAGCAAAGTGGTTTTCCCAGACATTTCTGATGGTGCAGATGAGGGAGGACCTTCTAATACCTCTGCTTGATGACATGCAAGTCAATTAGCACAAATCAGACCAAGTAGGAAGCATTTAAAAGCAAAGCTTGGCCATAATCATTGAGGTAAGCTATGGTCCTGCCCTTCCAGTACTGTATGTTGTCTTGAAACTATATGAGACACTAAGAAAATATTTTGCACAAGTTCTATTTCATTTATTTATGACTCAGTAATTTATTTATTTTATACAGATGCAGACATATTTCATCATAAGGTAATGAGACAGCTACAGAAATGTAATTTTAATTTACCTGTTTTCTTTTATTTGTTCTGTTGGACACTGAAAGGCTGTTTTCAACTCATGGCATCACTCATGATGTCTCCCCAGTTAATTAACACAGCATGACTCTGACAGCAGTGACGGAAAATAACTACCATCTCCAGTGCAGCCCTTATTTCCTGAGTAAAGTCATTTGAATATGAATCCAATGTGACATGAAAATAAGCATTACCTATAATAGGACTTTCTTTAGAAATCTGTTTACATGTGGCCTAGATTGTAAGCACTTTATACAGTAATAATTATAGCTTTCAGTACCGAATGCATCTCCTGAGTGAAATGAGAGCAAGCAAATTTTGCACTGAAACAAAATGATTTTTTTAAATATGCAGATACGCTTAGTTGACTGTCTTTCTGTCTGGTCTGTGTGGTCAGTACCATTATTATCTGCTCTGCTCAAAGCCATTCAATTCAGGTTAGACATTCTTCCTTGAATTCAGACCTGCTCAGGCTTCAGTATGAAGTGGCAAGATACATTCCATCTCCCAGGCACTGAGTGGGAGCTGATAAGACCTATTTCCAAGTCCAATCTGCAGCTTTGCCAGTGTTCAGGCCTGTCATTGTACTCCAGAAGAGTTGGATTCAGCATGTTCATATCTCCTTTATTCAGGCAGGTCAGCCTGTGTCGAGTCAATTCTGGTCTGATAATAAATTCACACAGACTCAACAGAGAGTTTGATTCAATTTCACCATAATGAAATCCCCCAGCCTCACAGTTAGTTCCTACAGGAGATGAACTTTGTAGTCGATTTTCTTGTCTCTATTTGTGAGAATTTTTTTATTACTATGATTTTTATTCCCCCTTCCAAAATCCAGTATAGTGAATGCCTTTAAAATACAAATAGGTTAAACGGATCAATAAATTGTACATTAGTAACTTATGCACATTCACATTTAGATGTCAAGAATCAGATTCTCAGAGTCATATTTCAAGGTCATTAGCGTCTTATCATTGTATGCATTGTGACTATCAGTAGATGTATTTTACTTTGGGGTATTGGGTTACAAGTACATCTCCTTTAAGAGGGGCTACAGAAAGAGATATCTCAGTAGCACCTCTTCCTGACTGATGCTTCAGGTGAAGGTAGTGTATGGAGATAGTAAAGGATGGTGGGAAACAGGGGTGGGAGTGAAGGACAAGTCTCTTCTCACTAGAATAAGCACTCACTTATTCTGGCCTGTGTGCTAGAATGCTGTGTCTCTGGGGAGAGAGAGCACAGAGAGAAAGTGTGTGTGTGTGTGTGTGTGTGTGTGTGTGTGTGTGTGTGTGTGTGTGTGTGTGTGTGTGTGTGTG
>JBCNYH010000012.1:38279524-38303360 GCA_039654325.1 Tandanus tandanus
TGTGTGTGTGTGTGTGTGTGTGTGTGTGTGTGTGTGTGTGTGTGTGTGTGTGTGTGTGTGTGTGTGTGTGAAGAATTCAGGTACAAAAACCTGGAAGTCCACCTGGCATCTTTTGGTTAAAACAAAATTTTTTTGAGGTTTCGATGGACAAATTCTTTACCAAACTTATTTTGCTATGTAAAATGAATTGAACTGATTATCTTATTTTTAAACATTTTATTAATTTAATTTATAGAGGGAGCTAAATATTTTTAATTCTTTGTCATGATTATTCCTCAGGTTTACCTCTTTGACCGAAAAGTTTTTCTTAACTCTTGATTTTTAAACACATATATTCCCTTAAGTTCATACTGACTCTCTCTAATTTACCACAACATTTGGATACAGCTGGGAAGGTCATTATTTTGTGTTAGCACATTATCTGTGAACTTTTAATTGAATTAAATTTAGTTAAAATTTTAAGGTATGCCAGATAATAATATATATACACATTGCAAAAGTATTCACCCCCCTTGGCTTTTTACCTATTTTGTTACATTACAACCTGTAATTTAAATGTTTTTTTAATCTGAATTTTATGTGACAAATCTGCACAAAGAAGGTGAAGTGAAATGAGAAAAATATATATAAAAAAGAATTTTTAAAAATATAAATCTGAAAATTGGCATGTGTATATGTATTCACCCCCTTTACTATGAAGCCCCTCAAAAGTTCTGGTGCAAACAATTACCTTCAGAAGTCACATAATTAGTGAAATGAAGTCCACCTGTGTACAATCTTAGTGTCACATGATCCTTCAGTATAAACACACCTTTTCTGAAAGGCCCCAGAGGCTGCAACACCACTAAGCAAGAGGCATCACAACATAAAGACCAAGGAGCTCTCCACACAAGACAAGGAACAAATTTGATGAGAAGTACAAGTCGGGGTTGGGTTATAAAAAAATATCCAAATCTTTGATTCCACAAAATCCATCATCTTCAGATGGAAAAAAACATGATACCACAACAAACCTGCCAAGAGAGGGTCACCCACCAAAACTCATAGACCAGGCAAGGGGGGCATTAATCACAGAGGCAGCACAGAGGCCAAAGATAGCACTGAAGGATCTACAGAGTTCCACAGCGGAGATCTCTGTGCATATCAGCACACAGATATCTGTGCATGGGACCACAATAAGCCACACACTCCATAGAGCTGGGCTGCCAGAGTGGCCAGAAAAAAGTCATTACTTAGTGTTAAAAATAAGAGGACACATTTTCAGCCACAAAGGAAGACGCTATGTCTGGTGCAAACCCAACACATCTCATCACCTCAAGAAATCCATCTCCACAGTGAAACATGGTGGTAGCAGCATCATTCTGTGGGGATGTTTTTCAGCACCAGGACTGGGAAACTGATTCAACTTCAGGGAAAGATGGATGGTGCTAAATACAGGGAAATTCTTGAGCAAAACCTGTTTCAGCCTGCCTGTGATTTGGGACTGGGATGGAGGTTCACCTTCCAGCAGGACAATTACCCGAAGCATACTGCTAAAGCAACACTCGACTGGTTTAAGGGGGAAACATTTAAATGTGTTGGAATGGCCTAGTCAAAGCCCAGACCTCAATCCAATTGAGAATCTGTGGTCAGACTTGAAGATTGCTGTTCACAAGCGAAAACCATCCATCATGAAGGAGCTGGAGCAATTTTGCCTTGAGGAATGGGCAAAAATCCCAGTGGCAAGATGTGGCAAGCTCAAAGCGACTTGCAGCTGTAATTGCCGCAAAAGGTGGCTCTACCAAGGACTGACTTTAGGGGGTGAATAGTTATGCACGCTGAAGTTTTCTGTTATTTTGTCCTATTTGTTGTTTGCTTCACAATAAAAAAAAAATCACACCTTCAAAGTTGTTGGCATGTTCTGTAAATGAAATGATGCAAACCTTTAAACAATCCATTTTAATTCCAGGTTGTGAGGCAACAAAACATGAAAAATGCCAAGGCGGTGAATACTTTTGCAAGGCACTGTATGTACCCCCAGAGAACTGCCTACTCACTTTTGCACACAGCTCACCAACCAATGGCCACACAGAAATTCTACACATCCAAGCTAGGAAAGAAGTACTGGTGACCACGGATACAGTCCAGAAATAACCAGAGATTGTAGAAGTGGTGTTTGTAAAAGTATTTGTAGTCAGAAAAGGTCATTTTGCTTGTGATGAAAAATATATTTTTTCAGCTGTCTGAGCTGAAAGGACTGAGAAGGCCTCAAAACTTATTGGGTTTCAGATGGTGGGTCTTCATCCATGAATAGATGCCAGAAAGGCTGTCTGATATAGTCTGAAAGACTTTGGAAGGAAATTGAAAAGATTAGAGAAACCCTGATCATTGAGCTCAGTGATTTAATAACACAAGTACAAAATAATAACACAGTACAAAACGAACAAGAGATGATCTGCAAAAACAACTCTTGCAGAAAGCGATGAATAAATCACAATAACAATAACACAATAACCTGAACGGCAATTTTAGTTTTGAATGCTTCCTATGAACAGACTTTTAAACTGAAAATATTGATTGTATATCACAACCTATAAGACCTTTTACTGTTATCTCAGTAAGGAATGTTATATAGTATGTTATTTACTTTTAGTCATTACCATGCTATCAAGAAAATATGTATATGGGACCTTAGGAAGTCAATTATCGTGTGGCTCTTTATGCCAATTACCTGGCAACATTTAAATGAAATTTTCTTCCATTTTCCAATAATTTTCTGATGAAGACCACTGTCTCAAAATGTTAGCATGTTTGTGATATGGCTGGAATGAAGTGGTGAAACTGAGACTAGTAAAATTTGTAGAAGCACTGCATGTGTGCTACCTTTTTACCTGTGGGTATTCAACATTGGAATGATATTACTTTGGTTTAAGACCACAAACAAATACACTGCTATCATGAGTCTTTTCAAAGATCTAGCTTTATTTAAAGCCTCAGTGGATGCAACAAGAGCTGTGTTTGTGGAAGGAAGGTATTAATAATCTGACTGGTTGGCATCTAGGTCATTTAGTTGAAGGAATGAATGCAGGTATCTTTCCACTGCATGCTACAGGGTCTTGGATGAGAATTTAAGGAATGAAACAAGTCTGTATTTAGAAACATTAGTAAGGTTAAGTGAAGGTTTCGTAAGCTCTGTCATGGGCAGATTGAAGAAACCACAATATTAAAATACAAGATTTTTCATAGTGGTGGTTCAGGTGAGCAGGTTATCTGATGATTAGTGGTCATAACCATCTCCACATGTGTCCACATTTTTCATTTCAATGCATCTACATAACTGAATGCTGCCCAAGTTTTAATGGCATCCTGAACAAAGTGCATTATTAAGTCATCAACAGTAAGAGAGTCTATAGGAAGAGCAAGAGATGTACTGCATAATACCTGAAGAAGGTAGATAACGATTTACATAGGTCAGTGATACAAGTGTTGGTATTGATATAATTGAGTGAAACAGTGCTACCTTGGTGAGAGCAGCAGAGGAGGAAAAGAAAGTTTTTGATGTGGGACTATATTTTCTTACATAACAAGGACACAACTGACTTAAATGTACTCAAATTAAGGAGCTGAAGATTTCATGGCATTGCCATAGGTTCTCATAAAAATATTATAAATCTCCCTTCAATAAAGTAAAAAACAGGCTTTCATCACCATATTACTGGCGAGTGTCAAGTATATGGGACACAGCAAGCATTTTCTGAAACATAACTGATCAATTTTCTAATTAACTGAACTTGGTAAACTCCTGTGTTGCATTGTCACTACATAACTGATGTACCAGAAGTACACCAAGCTTTAAAGTTAGTGGACTAATGTTCACCAAGAAACTAAACAACAAAACTGTATGTCACTTTTGTCATCCTAACATCAGTATTCTTGACAACATATAATGCTAGTTGGATTAAGCCTTTATAAATGTCCATGTGGGGTTTTTTCATTTGTCAGTAATGACATAGGTGTCATATACATCAGTATTACAAAAAATATACTTGTACTGCCACCACTCACACTTCCACATCCTGTCAGTGCCACTGCTATGCTGAAAATTATCCACCATCCAAATAATATCTGGTCAGTTAAGATCCTGTGGCGCTGTGTTTTTAGTAATAGACAGGGTAAAGGGCCTGACAATTTGTACATTAAAACTGATGAGCTAAAGCCATTAATTGCGAACAGAGCGCTCATGCAGACACACCATCTAGTTCACTGACAAAGCTACGTTGCTTTCACATATGCTTATGCACTTATGATCTTGATGATAAATTAACATATCTATCACAAACAACTGTCATGATATCTTCCTAAAAAGTCATGTGTGTGAGAGAGAGAGAGAGAGAGACAGAGAGAGAAACATATGTATCCTTGTAACAATGACATGGAATAGAGTGTGATACACAAAAAAATATTGTTTTGAAACAGTAGATATTTGATCCATTGAGTCTTTTTTAAACTATGTTAAGAGAATAAGGGTAAAACAGCATGGGCTTTAATAACAAGTAATGTCTCAAGTACAAAGATCAATGCATCCATCAAAACATTAAAACGTTAGATTTGTGGTAAATCCATACTTTAATGGCCTAAATTATAAAATTACAGTTTAAATGTGATACTGTTTCATTTTGTTTCTTTTTTCATAACAATACATTCAGAATATCAGACATCAGAGAGAGAGAGAGAGAGATACAGAGAGAGAGAGAGAGAAAGAGAAAGAGAAAGAGAGAGAGATACACACAGAAAGAAAGAGAGAGAGAGAGAGAGAGAGAGAGAGAGAGAGAGAGAGAGAGAGAGAGAGGGATCAGACACAAAGACACTGTGAGATAGTGTGACAGTTTCATTTCTCTGGTTTATTAAGTGCTCCTGCCTCTCTCCTTTATACGGATATTAGGAGTAAAAAGCATACATGGTACATCCACTTTTATTTACCATTCATCAGTCCATACAAGCTCAAGGTAAAAGCATGAGGACCTCAAAACTAGGGACCTAGAGATGCATACAGACAAACAACAACAATTTGTTAACAGCAACGTTCATGAAAAGTGTAACAAATTTTGAATAACTGCATTCATGGTAAAATTGTGGCCTATCAGTGCAAAAGTGCACCTTTCAGTAAAAATCTGAGTTCAACTCCCAGTTGTAGCTATGGTTGGTGGTGTATGGGGAACATGTAGATGTGAGAATTGAGTGCTTAGCTGAACATCCTTTTCTGCATCGTTGAAGAGCTCAGCTCCAGTGAGTGGCTGGCAGTTTAAAAATATGCTGTGGCAGGTTTCATACATAAGAGAGGGAATCTGTTCTTGCTATCACTCTCCCCAACTGGCTGTGCTGTCATGTGATGCAGTAAAACCTATTTTAAAATATGCAATTGTATATACTGGGTGTCTAGAGGGGGTGAAAATACGAACGATTGATATGAAAAATACTTGCACCAACCATAGATTCTGAACACCTTGGGATTTATATAAGTAGCTTCCCAGTTCAGTTGAAGACGGCATTCATTAAATTTTAGCTATATTTACCTGCATTTGGTAAGTTTTGTATATTTATTTGACATAATTTATTATATTTGTATTTTTAGTATTTGACAAATATCAATTAGACACAAGCATGGTGGGAATCCTTGCCATGCACACGTATGCCTGCCAAGGGGTAAAACAAGACTGAGACATGAAGGGGTTCCTTAGCTTATCTCACCATCAGGTAGCCTACTACTTGCTGAAAGAAAAGCTTTTTATATGTCCCCCTGAGGTAGCCCAGCATGATTTCTGCCTGCTCTAGAACAAGTGGGCAACTGTGGTTAAAAGTCAGCTGCTGTAATTGTAGCTTTTTTTTTTATACAATTTGGACACTCTCTACTCTTCTTATTCTGCCACACACATTTTTCTATGATTTGTTTTTTCTGCATTTGTGATCAAACTTCCAGTGTTACGTACAACACACATACAATATGAGTAGAATAATAAGTTCAGTTAGAGGGTATAAAATTATATATCTCTCTTCAGCAGCAGTGTTACATACCCAATACTAAATTATCAGAGCATTGTGGGGTAGCATACAATTTTTATCCATCATTGTCCAAAGAAGAGAACCTGTGTCTTTGTTATCACTAAATGTAAAACATTCAAGCAGAACATCCTTATTGAGAGAAATGGCCCAGCTATGAGGTTCTGGTAAAGTGGATGCTTGTGAGGTTCAGGCAACACTAATAATTTAAGCTATTAAATCAAAATAAGCTAGTTAGTAAATAGATTTAGAAGGGGGATACTACTATAGACACTGATCATGAAGTGGCTATGCTAGCTAACCAAAATGTTCAAACAAGCTAGTTAAGGTTAGCTTATATATCGTTCTTACTTGATATGTATGCTACGCAAAACACAATCATTTTGTGTTATGTTAATAAATCTCTGTTCAAAATACTAATCTTTTTCCAATTATTTGTAACACTTCTAAATGAGCATATAATACTTACATTGTGTGTGTAGTATCACTGTGGTGTTAATCTGAATTAGTGGATTCTATGTTGCGCTGGAAGTTCTAAGACAAAGTAAATAAAAATGGGCATTCTCTTGCTGTCATAGAAAATTAGATCAATACATACTGGACATTTGACATAACTAATTCTTCTTAATGTAAGGTGAACAACTGCTATTTTCTTTTACCATGAACTGTTTACCAGAACGTTGTCTGTGGCCGGTGCATACAAACCTTATTACTAATGGTTTTTGTATAAACATTCTCAAACCTTTGTAGAAGCATTTAGATAATCCATGCAAATAAGCCAGTTATGATAAAACATTAATACAGGGACTGTCCATGGGAACATAAACTACACGAGACACTTATTTTTATAGGACCTCATGGTTATGACATAATTACACTCTACAGCATCTCAAGCTAATAATTACAGGCAGTAAAACCAACCGTTCTCACCAATATGTAATTAATAATGACAACAAGCACAATCCCAGTGGTGGCCCATGTCCCTCTTCAGTGCAATAAATTATTTTCTGTGTGCTAAAGGTTATTTATAAAAACTCATTTATTTACAGATAAAATCGAACACTGGAGCAGAGGGACTACAATGAAAAGACACAGGAGGAGTTTGTGAGTAAAATTATTGAAGGAAATACAAAATACTAAAAATAGTAAAATGTTTTGAAGCTTTATATCGAAAAAAAAAAAAGCAGATATAAAACCTAGATGAAATTACTAATGAGTTCACGGTACATATTTCCAGCTTTAATTAAATAGTATTTATATCTTAATTGGTTGAACAGTGTAGGAATAACAGCCCTTTATATTTAGCATACTTTGGGTTCATAACTTTATTGGACTCTTTCAAGAATTATTGGACTCTTTCAAGAATGCACAAGAGGCTTTCCATACTTCCTTACTTCCATGTCTTTGTTGTGTGGGAGGAAATCGGGGCACCCGACGGAAGTGGGGAGATCATGCAAACTCCACACTGAAACACCCTCGCTGGGCACTTCCATGTTTTCCATACTTCCAGCTTAGGCTGTGTAACATTACAATCTATATCAAATGGTTAAATAAAAATGTTAATCGTTTCATATTATGCTCTATCGTTTATAATATTGTGTCGCAAATCACACTCTTTATAGCAATAATTTCCATCATTTCGACAGGTTGTTTGGGATTCAGTGGTGTGACTACACCAGATATCCGACTGTGCTGTTTATCTGTAAGACAGGCTGCTAGTTTAGACACTCCTGACCTTCCCATGGTCTACATTGCCTCTTACCACTTCACCTTCCTCCATGGACCCTGTGTTAACATCAATCTGGATTATATATTTTATTTTTAGAAACTTTATTAATCCCATGAGGGGAAGTTGAGGTCAGCATTTAACCTATACAAGGTTTGAACCCAGGACCTTCTTGCTAGAAACAGAAGTGCTAACCACTATGCCACCTTGCTGCCCTTATCTTTTTAAATATATTGTATTATTTATTTATTTAACTATTTATTAAATTTTAGTTGTAAGAGTACTGAGAAAATAATGTATCCTTAACTGGCTACACAATGTTTTTTCTCGGCATTCTTTAGAAAACATGAAATGTGCTCAATTTCTAATACCATTTCAGACACAAGATCTGCTCCCACTTTGCATGAACTACATAGATCTTGAATACAACCCAAACAAGGCATCTTCTTGGGGCCACAACACACCATATTTAATGAACATTCCTTCCTGGGGATATTAGTAGGCCTGGCATCAATTATTCATGCCTACCCTTCATTTCTCTATTATGATTCAAATTACTATTCATCACACTCTACTCTTCCATTACTGTCTATATGACTTTCACTCAGATAACCCTCACTCTCCCAGAGCTGAAGGTCCACATGGTGTATCAATAAACAATCACAAGCAGTCAAAAACCCATAAAATAATCTGTCTATACGTTCATTATGCCATAATCTGCTTTAAGTTATGAAGAAATCTGCATTAACACATGCAGAGAAATGAAGCAGGATATAAAAAGTAAAAAAAAATGATAAAAAAAAATGTCTTCAGATCACAGTGAAGAGTGACAATGTAAGAGTGGAACCACTTAGTGTCAGCAATTATTACTTTATTTTTAATTTTAACTGCACCCTTGTGTCCAACCTCGGATTGATCTGTATGAGGATGGCACCTGCTACCTCTCCATTACCAGGAAGCTGAATGCAATAAATGAAGAAATCCTTAATCATAACTGCATCAATAGCTGCTTTAATGAAATAGCTGCTTTATCGACAGGCACACTTCAGAGCAGGGCTATATAATAATCGTATACTTCCTATCGTTCTAATAGCTAGTATGCTAACGTACAATCACCAACCCAAGTTATCTGTCACAAACTGCTGAGTCACTATGTTGCACTGATGCATGAAAGTAATATATTGTGCTCTAGTACACATTCATCTTGGGATGGGAGCCTGTCCTTTCCTGTGTAAGCACTTAGTCAAAATGGTGACTCCTGGACTTATGACCCTTGTGCAGTATGTCTGACCTGGTGTCTCAGTGCAGTAAGTGAGCACTGGGTCAGCAGCCTTGCATGGAGATAATTGATGATATTTCTATGCTCAGAGCTAGGCAGTGATCCAGTATGAGTCATGCCCACAAAGAGGCAGAGGAATCACAGGTTTTGGTAGAGACTGCAGCTCAACAGCTGCTCCTGCAAGACAATGGGGAAGGGCTGTGTAATAATTTTAATGTAAATATTCTGTATATAATGTTTAGTATAACTGTAAATATTTACCACATTCATGTCCAGCACTTCTTTACCTGTAACAATACAAAGATGCATATCTGCAACATTGCCATCCTTGTAGGGACGCAATTCCTCTTGCTTGCAATTAATACCTAACCAGTAAATCGGCATGCAGATCATTTTACCTTCACTGTAAAATGTGATTAGTTGCTTTAACATAAAAAATAGCAAGTAAAACACAATAGTACATCAAGTAAGGAATAAACCACACAGGGACTGTTAATGTTACTGTGAAAATTATGTACAGAAATAATAATAATAATAATAATAATTATTATTATTATTATTATTATTATTATTATTATATTAATTTGTTTGTGTGATATGGCCCAATGTAAAGCAGTGGTTGATTACTGGTTTATTTTCCAGCAGCAAGTATTTTATTCCTTTTATGTACCAGTGATGCCAATGATAACAATATTTAACTTCTTACTGAATGACATAACTATTAATAGTTATATTTCAATCTGGGAGACTATCCAAAAACTAAGTTATCTTTTGTTAGGACTTATATTAAAGTAGTTACATGGTAGGCCATCACAGGGCCAACACACACACACACACACACACACACACACACACACACACACACACACACACAAAAAACATTCACACTCATGGCTAGGGGTGATTTGAAACAGCCAATTAGCCTTCTGTGCATGTTTTTGTACTGTGGAAGGAAACTGGAGTACCCGGAGGAAGCCCACGCAAGCACAGGGAGAACATGCAAACTCCCGGAAATCGAAAAAAGCCCGGAAATCGAACCCAGGCCTTCTTGCTGTGAGGTGGACATGCTAACCACTGTGCCACCGTGTTGCCCAGTCAGAACAGCTGTTATATATATTTATTAATAGCCTCTATCCAAGTGGATTGAAAGTTAAGTGGTAGTGTGGTATTACAAAAATTAAATGTTCATATTATTATCTAAAAAAGCTATAAAATTCCCTTGGTATTATAAAATGGAAACATTTATATTTCTATAACTAATCATTATAATTCTGTAATCATAATTGCTTAGACAACTGCCTTTCTCACCCACAGCATCCATAGAGCACTTTACCGACTAGTTCTTCAATCAGAATGTCATTATGCGCATGATGCAAACCTTGCCTGCATATGACCTTCCTCTCAGCATGCCAGCCAGCTCCTGTGGCTAGGAAAGAACTCCACAGGATTACTAACATCTGAACACTAAGGGTAACACACTTACACTACAAAATGGCGGTGGCAAGTCAGACCTTGGGAGCTTATTATGGGTGGCAACCTAGGGGCTGCTTTAGTGCCTCCAAACTTGTATCAACTTGTATAATTTAAAGATTTTTCTCTACTGTTGGAATTGCAAAGGAGGGACAGAGGCAAAGCGCAAACACACATTCCCTTTACCCATTCCACATAAACATAGCAAATATCCTGTTTTATAAAATGAGGAAGAAAGAGTTGGTATAATGATAAAGAATAAGGCTTTAGTGCCATTATGCTTTTTGTGTTAATTCACCCTACTTATTACAGTTTTTAAGTGTGTGCGGGAAAAATACATCATTTAGATTAGAACCATGCATTCTGAATGTTGGAGTATTAGCAGAAATACATGTGACCTTTCAGATACAATATAAAAAAATCTCTGTTCCAAAGAGCATATATCTGTCTGTGACCTTGGATCATTTTTATCATTGGATCTGGCCATTTCTTTTGAAAACTTTAATTGGTCACTATAATATACACTATAATATCTGTCAGTATTATATTCAGTATAAATTACCTGCAAGAAAAATGGTAAAGAAGCAAATACTCCTGGGCTGAGCCTATAAACCTGATCTTAATTAGACCTGTTGCCCTCCTAATCTTATCAGAATTAGATTAGTCTGTCCACACACCCACACAATGACTCAGGCTTTACTTGAACGATTACAAAACAGTAATTGAGGACTGTTCCTCTGTACTGAAACAGCACTAATTTTGCAGTTGAAAGATAAGACAGAAAATGTTCACCATTAAAAATTATATGAGATAAATAATTGAGATAACAATATTACATTCTACATTACAACCTTTCTATTTAAAATATATGATAAAATGTAATAAAATTTATCCTTAAATGTAAAAATTGATTCAAGATCACTGCTAGATAGACTCCTGATTTCTGTTATCTGCATTTTCAAGTATGATAATGATGAAGCAAACATGATAAAATAAATTCATTCATTCATTTGCTGAACACTAGAATACACCATAAACTTCTTACCAGTCCATCCAGGGCCAACACACAACCACCAACATTCACTTCTGGGAAATCTAGAACAACCAATTAGCCTAAAGTGCATGTCTTTGCACTGTGGGAGGAAACCAGAGTACGACGAGCAAGCCCAAACAAGCATGGAAGAACATGCACAAGATAATGCCCTTGCCGAGCCTGGGAATTGAACCCAGGACATTTTTGCTGTGAGGCGGGCGAGCTAACCGCTACACCACTGTGCCACCATGAAATAAATTGAACAATCAATTTAAACAGGGACTAGACAAGTGGGCCTTTTTCAGTATCAAGGTAAAGGCTTGCACTAAGCCAAACTTTTTAAAAGGCTACATTAGTGCTGTTCAGTCTACTGAGCAACATAATTTTGCATTGTCTAGCAAAAGCCGTGACAGGACAAAGACCTTAGCTTCCCTGGGCTAAACCTATTGGACTCTAGATTTCTTGAACATTTACCTATGTGTCTGAAAGGTACTTTTCAGAAAGATACACATACATTGTGTCATTCAATGTTGCCAAGCAAGACAAGAATATGTGATCAAGGGCTCAGTGGCTTGATGTCTAATGGTCAGATGAGAAACCTGTGCATTCTTTGTCTCAGATTCAGAAAATAGTGAGCAGGGCCAGGCAACAGATGGGCCATCTGCATGCATACTCAGGACAGACATGCCTAGAGATACTGCCCCCATACCCAGCTGACAGACTGTGTGTTTATAAGAAAATAAAAGAGAAAAAGAAGCAAATAGGCTGCAGTGCAGGTGTACAAAAAACCTTTACAGTCTATAAATTAGTTTTTTTTTTTTTTTTTTAATTCAAATGATATGTATACACCCAGTAAACCACCTATGGTGAAGACAAAAGAAGGGACCCGTGTGAATGAATTTGTGGATGCAGTGAAGTGTTATATGTATGCAAGCTTAGTAGACTTTAACTGAACACATTAGTCACTGAGACAGCTGCTGCACTAATAGAACAATAAGAAGGGGCAAGCATTAGCCTTGCCTCCTATCAAAAGCAATTTCAATGCACACACATTCCTTAGGCAATCATTTCCTCTCTATTTTCTGTCTCTCTCTGACAGACACAGATCAAAAGATGTACTGTGTAAACAACAGTAAAACTCACATATAGCTCCATATTGTTTCATCAATACATCTGAGCTTAAGAGTACTGCACATATATACACTAACCTACCACTATATTAATCCTGGGTAATAATATCCCGTATTAACAAAAAAAAGAAAAAAAGAAAAAGGCAAAAACCAGTTTTTAGCAGCGAAACACCACCACATGTACAAACCAAACCTAGACAGCAACCATGGTAATGCCTTTCTGTGCTAACAAACCTTTATCCTGGTCCCAGGGGCTACTATAGTTCCATTAGGTTGTGCAATTGTTTTACTCATACAGGACTGAGTTAATAAGGCAGTTATTTTAGCATGCATGTTATTCAACGGCGGATTCAACCTCAAATATTTCTTCAATATCTTTTCCCTTCTTCCTTCACTTGCATCCCTCCAGAAAAAGGTTATTAATATGCGGATAATCTGACTTGCTCAGTGTGAAATAAGCCTGGGTGAGCCGGCATCAAGTTTACATGCCCCATTGTGCTGCCCCATGCTTAACGTGCATCATATTTGCATAAAATCCTATTTTCCTGATGTAGGCTTAGTGCCTCCTAATCCATTCGCCGCAACGATCACAACATCAGAATAGGCCATGAAGACAAGAGAGAGACGGAGATGCCTGAGCATTTCACACTACTTCCTCAGCAGCCTGGCCCCTAAAAAGAAACAATAATGAGAGGACAAGATGTACTGCATGTCTCTTGTGCATTTGGGAAAGAGATATGGGCCATGTGGCCAGTCCTAGCACTTTAAGTAGCAAGCCATCAAGAGAGCAAATGTTATAAGGTATCGGAGCTGTAGGGCATACTCTATTTTAGTGTAAGCGTGTGTGTGTGTGTGTGTGTGTGTGTGTGTGTGTGTGTGTGTGTGTGCTTGACATTTAAATTTTGAGTTCTGCTATTGCTATGAAGAGTTGGCATGTCCTGATAACCAGCCCACTGTGCTCTCACTAAGTAAATCATGAGTAAAATATACAATTATATTGTTCTTGTTGTATTTTACTGCTTTGTACATTTTGTATGTTTGCCTTAATCAATATACATTTTCGAATGTTTCCACTTCAGTGTGCAAAATAAAGGACAATACTAATTCAAAAAGTATAAATTTAGCACTTGCAGTGTGATTGAATAAGCCTAACAATAACTTCAGAGTCACAGATCACATATGCAAACAGATTAAAAACATGAAATTAAATCATTACCCAGTTTTATCTTAAAAAGGTGGAATGGTCTTTTGCAAATTTTATACATGCTCTTTGAATTGTGTGATATCATAACGTCCTGGCTTTGAGGCTCAGGGTATACCCCACCTTTGCCCAGAGTCATCTGACATATGGTCCAGCCTCCCCATGACCTTAGAAGGACTAAGTGCTTCGGCAAATGACTGACTGAATGAATAATATGATGTTATGAGTATGTGTAATGAGAATAATGAGTAATTATCTTGCAACACTAAATATTAACATTTGCCAGACACCCTCATCCAGATCGGCTTACCCTCTTCTTTTATACAACTGAGCACTTAATGGTTAACAGGCTTGCTCAAGGGCCCTACAGTGGCAGCTTGGTGGTACTGGGACTTGAACCCCTGACCTTTGGATCAGTAAGCCAGAGCCTTAACCACCTGAGCCACCACTGCCCAACTGCAAAAAAATATATATATGTATTCAGTAGTTTTGGTTCTGTAGTGGATATTCGCTACAAGTTTACTTTTTCAATGCACTAGCATATGAGCTAGTGAAAAAGTGTAATATTAATGTCAACATGTTTTAAAACTCTTTTCAACAGTATATCGCCATCAATCATCATTTAATCAGAACTTTAAGATTCAGTCACATGTACAATGACCACACTCAAAAACCTTACTTAAAGATTGCTCTCTCTCCCTTCATTTGCACATGGTGTCATTTATGTAGTTATTCTTTGCAATTCACTCACAACACACCAACTGATTGCACGATTCACCTGCATATGCAAATAAATATTATTTATTAAGAATCCAAGTAAATCCGGTCATCTGAGTGTAATGTGTAAGCTGTATCCAAGATTATTTTGTAAAAATATTATCATAGTATACGAGTATAAGTGTTTAAAATATAATTCTATTTCATAATCACAAATAAATTTACAACAACAACAACAACAAAACGCATCCTCAAAATATGACAAAGCATGTTTGGTGCAGTATGCATTGTTCTTTACATCTGATCAATTTCTCATTTGATAGCAATGGACAAGCATGTGTAAAGTTTAATCAATAACATGGAAGTCTCTCATTTGTCCTGCTGACAGTGGCCTCATTGCTTTTTCTCATTGCTTGTGTCTCGCTGTAACATTTCCTTTGAGCAGCAACCCTATTCACTTGAAAAATCACAGCGAATGTACAGTGATTTGCAATTTACAGCTTTGCTGTTACCTCGTGAAACAATTTCTGTCTGAATCCCCCAAAGAAATTGCCTGTTCACAAAGTGTAGACATAAAAAAAAGTGTTTCTTGTTTGCATACCAATCAGGGGCTGTTCCTTGAAGAAAAAAACAAATCTGATTTATTGCAGGTATTTTCGGGATCTAAATAAGAAGGACGTGAGCATGCTTGTCAGCATTTTCCAGTACTATAATAGGCTCTCTAATGGAACCATTGTGTTGTTGGCAGTAAGTGGAGACCAAAGGGGAACCTTTATTTATAAACTGAGTACTTGAGCCAGGATAGCCTACTTGATCTGCCCTTATTGTGCTATCAACATCAACAACCAACCACTCAGAGACGAACAGAAAAGGTCAAGTGGATAGAAACAGAGAAATCACATAAGAACACAAGTGAGAAATAGAGAGGTGTCGATTACATAGGTGTTAAACTAAATAAAGGCATAACTTTAGCAAAGGAGATACCTCCCTGCTAATATCTGCAGTCTGCTCCACTCTGCAGCTAATGGGCTCTCAAGTGTAAAGCCACAACACACTTCCTTTATCACAACTTTAATGAGAGGACAGACCTGTGCAGTTTTTACTCCCACTGTTAAACTCTAAATATTAGAAGCAGAACATACAGGATCAACATTAATGCTCCTCTTAACGCCACCTGTTCTCCCCTCTCTTTAATAAAGCTTGACTCATACTGTAGGACTGTACTACATAGAAGATGCACACTTTTTGTGCTAAGCCACTGGATGTTAGATTTTTTTTGAGCCATTGTCTTTATAAATGCACATAATAGACTCTGATAGATGTTCATTGCCAATTCCTTCTGCTGGAGAAAGTGCAGTGTGTGGTGCTTCTTGTACACTTAGTTGACAGCATACAGGCCTGTAAATAAATCTGATAAATGATTTTCAATTTTTAAAAGCCATGGATTATTTAAGTGCAAAAAACTCTCTTAGAATAGATTTATTTTATGAACGAACCCCCCAAATATACAGCTTTTTATTGCTGATCTTTTTTGATATTTTTTGTATGGTTTTCTAGCCAGAAGCTTTACCTTTAATGAATGGCACCATCTGACTGGCTCTACACTACCATGTGGCAGACTGTACTGGAATAAAAATTTAACAAAATATAGCAAGATATAATAAAAAACAACCCATAATTGATGACATGAGGTCTTAAAGAGTACCGGTATTGGTCATCCTTACAGCATAATTTGTGAGTAATTTTAATGTTTAAGCGATACAAAGAATATTTTACATTAAAAGCACTATACTGGGCAATTTTATCCCGTGGATTACTAGTGGGGTCTGAACTTTTAGCTGATAAAATTTCCCACATACTAATATCTCTTACCTTTTTACTGGTTCCTTTGGCGAGGGGCTGCTCCCATCCGTTGTCATCCTTTGACTTTTTATAAAAGAATTCCGTAGGAACAGCGTCCAGTTTTAGCCGCAAAAGCTTGGGCTTTATGCAAAGTAGTTCTGCCTGGAAGTGGTCTTCGCAGACTACTGAATTGCATCAGAAAGGAAACGTTTTCAGAGTATGGCCTTTGCTGATGTTATGTTTTACACAATTTCTGTGCTTGTTGTTTGTGCAGCCGTATGCTTTGCACTCCGCCATTTTGCTGGCAACACAGCTTAGCACTGCCGATAATGTGTTACCTTAGACACTTAGACACGCAGCCCAGCCAATAGGACAAAACAACGAATTCATGTCACTACTAGGGCTGAAACAGCCAATGAAAAAGGAAACATGTAGCTGCGCATGCTTAGTAGTAATAGTAGTATGGCAGCACTCGCGCATACTTGACAAAAAGCAAGGACTGACGTTGCCTGATGGAATTGTTGTCATACAAAATACAAATTCACCACAGGTACCCTTTAAAATTATCAGAGGTTAAAATTAATAATGATAATATACGCATATAGCCTCATATTTGTAGATAGGTCACAGGGGGGAAAAAACTGCTGCTTGTCACTTGCAATGTCAGTCAAATTACCTCTTTTTTCAAAAGTAAGCTACACTTGAAAACTTCAATAAAGAAAATTGTAGATGCTTGTAAAACTATCACTGATTTTCACCAAGAATTTGGTGAAACAATGTTGACCGCCCTTGATGACAAAACCTCCTGTAAAACATGCTCTGATTAGACCCTACTGATGCCTCTCAAACCTGTTCTCATTAACAAAAACTATATCTGCTTAATAATCTCGCTAACATCTCTACAGTTCTTAGGAGCATATCTTGGACACAGCACTGATGAGAAACATGACCTTTGTGGTGCGCAGACCTATGTGGAGTTAGCAAGGCATGAATGTGTCGACGATGACAGCATGCTGTAACTCAGCCAACTCCCTTCAGAGCTCAAGTCACACAGTGCTGCCCTCTGAATGAAATTGCTGAAAGTGTAAGTGGGACACCCAACAAAGACTGCTGCAGAATAATCAGTCAACAGCCATACTTTCCACACTATTTCTAATAAAACTGCTCCACTCCATGTGCAGAGTCCTTCAGAAAAAAAACTCTTTGCAAACACAATTATTGAGATATAGCTGAAAGTTTTACTTTATATAACTTAAAAGTTAAAGAAAAATTTAAAAAAGTAATAATTCTGAACATTTTTTCAAAGAAAAAAAAAAGAAGAAGAAAAGAAGCAAGTCCATATTGTTTACCTCAGCTACACTGCCTTAAGCACTACACACTGACAAAATGTGTATAAAAAAAGAACAAAACCATATCTGTTTTCCCCTCAAATTCTGAGCTAACCTCCACACATTCAACAGAGGTTACTCAAAAACTACAAATGTCAGTAAACAAGACAGGAAGATCTCACTACAGACATTTATTTGATTGCAAACTTACAGAAAAATACAGTGTTGTACTGAGGATCCTTGGTATTAATACTGTGGAATGGCTTTTTGATCAAACTTAAGGTCAGACTATTTCCAGTTGACTCATTCAGAATTTTTTTTAAATAATAATTTATAACTTAAAGAAAAGACTGAACTTTCAATTTTAATGGCTTCCCAGTGTCAGTTTCTTCTACAAATATTGTACTAATTTTTACACATAACTTATTGTAAAAGAGACATCAGCAACTCATCTTTTACAGCAAGTGGAATGAAGCCAGCTGGCAGCAAAATGAATGTTAAACGTGTCTTACCAAGCAGTATGCCGCATTTGGCTCAAACTGCAATGGGTCATTAAACAAGAGATTGGTTATAGCTGAGACTAATTCAGTTAGCCTGCATTTGTGTGATTCATTTAAATATGAGAATAGACTCAACAAATCAATAGAAATGATAAGTTACTATCTCACCAGCTTAAAAGGAAACAAACACAGGAGTAATACAAGAATCAATGGCACAGTTTAAATCTTTTTTGTTTGTTTGTTTGTTTGTTTAAATTTTATTTGGACAAATGCAAAAGATAAGTTTAATACAATAAATTCCTGCATATAGTAGCTCCCTCGACTTTATATGGAAATGGATTGCCATGCTAAAATTAAGTTCCATTCAATCCAATTTGCAACCAGAGTCTGTGCTCTAGGGACATTTTCCAGCTATAGCATGAGCAGTAGGTGTGTATTGTATGTGTTCACTGACAAATAGACTTTGCACAAACCTCAGTTGCTAGAAGATTGGATATTATAGGAGCTTGCGGGCAGAACAACATAGTCATAAAAAGGTGGCTTGGATGGTTGTCCCATGTCTGTCCGGTGTCTGCGCATACCCAACACAAAAGCTGTTATGAATCACTCACTTACATGACGATGGGCATCAATAAAGAACAAACCGATTTAGTATCAATAATGAAGCTAAAACCACATAAAATAGAGAGAGCTCTAAACTCAGGCAGTGGATAAATCTAAATATTGAAATAAAGATTCCCAGCCTAAGAGGTTGGGTATTCTCTACCATTGGCAATTCTCAATTTTTAAAAATAGAAATAAAGAGTAAGTGTTTGAAGATGCCTGTATTCGAAAAGTTCAAAATAAGTAGGGAATTCTGTGGTGAAGTTAGAAAAGCTCAAACAAGTTGCTTAATATAAAAGAACAGACAGAGCACATTGTTCAACCTGCACTTGATCGCTTCGGGATTTCTGTCAGTCAAGTGTATCCATGCCTTTTTTCAGAAGACTTTTTTTTTTTTTTTTACAGAGGTATATGGTGGTGTATTCCAGTTTGCCCCTGGTGTGAATGTGAGTGTGAATGGATGTTTGTTCCCGAGAACAGGTTCTACAGGGGGCTTGCAACCCTCGCAGTAAAAAACATATATTGCAACAGAAACCATGAAAGTGGCCCAATGCATCACGGGTATGGAATGGGTAGTGAGTGATTGAATGTTCAAAAACAATTGTTTTGTTGGGAAATATAAAAACCATCCAGATATCATTAGGAAAACTGTTTGAATCAGATTATATAGACTTAAAGACAGTTCAGATGAGAAAAGAGACATGGAAAATAGGCTGTTTGCTCACTGAAATACATGGGGATAAGTGGTGCTAAGTTTCAGAAACAGAATACTTTATTGATTCCTTTTTTGATCCCTATTGATCACTTTATTGTTTTGCACAGCCAGTGGGAGCACCTGTGATGAATTTAATGTAAGGTCATTCTTATATACTGTATATGGTTTATGGATAGCTCATCCAATTCTGACTACGTGCTGAAAAGCTTGCTGCTTTTCCTATTTTGCAGGACAGTGTTTATTCAAACAGGATTGACATCAGGGGCTTGCTGGGGTTGAAATTCAGCCCGAGAGCTTGGTTTGGAGAGGCCTTTTATCTGATCGCATGAAGGACGCAAGCGGAACCATAATTTTAACACAAATACTTTTATTGGCAGTATAAAAACAATCTAAACATATGAGTGTGTGTGAGTGTGTTTAATGATATAAGCAATAAAAAAAATAATAATAATAAAATAAAAAAAAACAAGCGGCTTATCAAAACCAAAGCAAATATTTAGAAACAGACTTCAACTTCTATTGACTCTACTGACTTCAACTGAGTTGTACTGACTCTACTGAATATTACATCATCAGCAAGCGTTTGAGCAGTACACTAATCTCGGCCACTATGTCTATGACTGCATCATTGTCTAACGTCATCAGGGTCTCTTTTTCTGTAGACATTAGCATAAATGCCTCAAGATGCACCTGTATCAGGGTGGTCCTCAGTTTGTTCTTGACAAACTTCAGTGTAGAGAAAGTCCTCTCACAAGCCACTTGACTGAAATACAGTGTCAACAGGAACTTACAGGCTTGTCTGATGACATGATAGGCATCAGTCAATAAGTTGTATTTGGAGACTATGTGATAAACACAAATTGCACAGTTTTTACAGGAGGTGCAACTGATGTTTGTGAGCACCATGTTTTCCCCCTTTTCTGTCTCTTCTGCAGTCCAGACAGTGTATGACTCCAAATGGGGCAACGTACGTCTCTTCCAGTGGCTGGCAAGACTACAGAGCTCAGCCTTCAGCCTTCCAGGTTTGGCTCTGTCATCAAAACCTACGGAGGCACTTACTGAGCTGTTGGAGTGATTCAGGTGCGCGCAGTGACCATGTCCAAAATAATATTGTGCACCTTGACCCTATACTGATCCTCTGCACTCCACTCATGCTGTTCCTCTGCTACCTCACCTGGCATGGTCTTCCTCTTTCTGATCTTTATTTCAGGTAGAGCCACCTGAACCACCTCTTTGGATCCACTGTCCTCCAGCTGGGTCCGTCAATTTGGCACATTTGGTCTGTCAATTTGGCATATTTGGCTGCATCCTGCGCTAACCTTTTTTTCTTTTTTGCCCTCAGCTTTTCTGCTCCACCCATCTCTTTTTCTGGCTCCTTTCTTTTAGACACGTCTGATCCTCTTTCTTTCTTTCTTTCTTTTTTTTAACAGGAAAACAACGATTTAATGATTGACTGAGTGGCTGAGCCAATCACATTTCAATAGAAACAAGGATCTGCTCAAATTGGCAGTAAACGTGACGTCATCTTCAGCGCTCCCTGCCGCAGCTGTGTGTTGGCCAGCGAATGAATGAATGTTTGAAGCGATCGCGATCATGGCGATGTCATCATAGGAAATGCCAGTGTGGGGTCGCAACAACACATTGGGTGCGCTGACGTCTGTATCTGTTATTGTCGGGTTTATCCCGTTTATCGCTGGCAGCCACTTGTTGGCACGGAGATGTGTCGAGCAGGGAACACCGGACACTACTGTGTACTTTGATCACGGCTCTTCTTCTCCAAAGGAATATTCATTCATCCTCCGAGCCTACAGATCACTCAAAGTAAACAGACACCATCTTTTTTTTCCCCAAAAAAACAAGTCTTTAAAAGGGGTGGTCTTATAATCAGGGTTGTCTATTTGGGCCAATATAGTGGCTCATTGACCCAGAGGTGTCAGAGGTGTGGGGCCGGTAGTGGTTAGAGTGCTGGGGTCATGATCAGAAGGTCGTGGGTTCGAATCCCCGTTAGACCCCGACCGTGCTAAGACCCCTGGGCAGGCCTTAACCTCTGTCCAACCAGCCTCTGTCCAACCAGCAGTATAAATGGGTACCAGTAAAAAAAATCCTGGAAAAACCTGCGATGGACTAGCGTCCCATCGATGAGGAGTTGAACTCCTAGTCGCTTCATGCTACGGAGACCGGGGACAGGCACTGGCCTGATGAGCCACTAGGCTCTTGGGAGGTTGTTGTGTATTGATGCGTTTGGGGTTAAAAAAAATAAAAAATTATAAAAATGTTTCGGCCACCGGCCTGGAACAGACCGGCCATTCGGGAAACCTCCCGAACCTCCCTATGGCCAGCCTGCCCCTGATTGGAATGGAAAATTCAGTGATCTTCTCAGTAATGGATGGTTAAATCTGATGAAAACTCAGCTAACTCACAACATTGTGCAGCAACTTTGCATAAAGGTCAAAGTTTGGTTGTGTGCACAAAATGTTATCTGAACCCTGTAACAATGCTAAATCATAATGTTTATTGAATTTGTGCACAATGTTGTTTTGAGGTTTCCAAAATGTTACACAAATCCAGGCCCCCAGCACTGAGCCATCCAGCATGGGACAAGAACTGTGCACATCCATACTGGGATTTCCTTTTCAGTGAAACACACAGGTACTGAAAAGGAAACCACAGTACACATGCACACAGTCTGTGCAAATTAATGTTACTGTAACATCTTGCATCAACTTTTTGAGACATTTATTGAAAATGTTACATGTAACATGTTAACAATGGTTAACAAAAAATAGTCTACAAATAATGTTATCGCAACTTTTCTGCAGCATTGCAGCAGTTTTTAAAACATAAATTATTATTTGGAAAGGAAATGTGGGGGAGTCTTTACGCCTATGCCTTCAAAGCATTTCTTTAAACCAGAGAGCTGCAGCAATGTAACAGTGTGATTGGGTTTCATGGTTGTGTGACAAATGGAAACTGACAAATATCAGAATTTTTCTAAACTCTACAACAAAGAAAACAAACAAAAGAATCTTTGGTAAATGTTCCAAAATACAGGGAATGATTAAAAATGTGTGTTGAGGCATAATCAGGGTCTAAATGAAATAAATAAACTTTAAATGGGATGCAGAGCAAAAAATAAATAAATAAAAAATAAATAAAAAAACACAGAGACACACACACACACACACACACACACACACACACACACACACACACACACACACACACACACATTTAGAAACTCTATGAACAATTAGCGGAGACAATCCACCTACTGGCATCTTTTGTGATCTTGGAGGAATCCAGAGAAAGAGACTGAAGCTGGAGGTGTAAAATTCAGGATTTCACACAATAGAGTAAGATTTTGATTAATACGAACATGATTTAAAAAAAAAAAAAAGAAAGAAAATGTTTTTAAATCTGTTGTGCTATGATGCAGTATGATATGATTTATGGTAGTAGTTTCCAATCAACATGAGACCATTAGTTTTTACATAATGATGTAGAAAAGGACAAATCAGCTGGGAAACATAATATAGATTTAGGCACTACCTTAATGTGGAGCTCACAATAAGATCTTTGGGAGTATTTCTATTGTATTCAAAATGATTACGATATCTTTTTTAATTTTTCCCAATGTTTCATAGATCATGATCATGACCATGGGATCATTTTCCCCAATGTTTAGGAAAGTTTAAGGCCATGCCTCCAGGGTACTGCGGTTTCCTTCCACAGTCCAAAAGACATGCATATTAGGCTAGTTGGCTGGTCATGTGTGTGTGTGTGTGTGTGTGTGTGTGTGTGTGTGTGTGTGTGTGTGTGTGTGTTTGTGGGATTATGCAATTTGGCAAATGAGTGAATATAAATTACTTTTACGCACTGGGTGTTTGTTTTGTTTTTGATTGTGAAATAAAGATATAATTACTGAATGTATTTTGAATCAATTCATTTCATTAGTCCAACTTAATCATTTTACATCTAATAAGAGTCCATGTGAGCATAAGGGAGAGCATTTGACACTCCACACAGACAGAAACCTAAGCTCAGAACTGAACTGGGAACCCTGGTAGAGGTGTGAGGAATCGACGCTACTGTCCATGCTGCTGTGCTGCATAACAACCGAAGTAAAAGCTTTTGATGAAAATTGGTATCATTCTACAATTGACTTTACATGTCCTAATCTCCCCCAGTGCAGCTAACTGGGTTATCAAAGGCCGGCCATGTCTCTCACTGTCTATGGTGAGAGGCATGTAAAAGAA
>JBCNYH010000012.1:38321707-38337806 GCA_039654325.1 Tandanus tandanus
TATATATAAACACACACACACACACACACACATGCACTAAAGTGGTCTCCCATTTATACACTCTGCAGTGTTACATTTTAAATTTACTGACATACTGAATATATGCTTCATGTACTCACTGTCCTGCCAAAAGAGTCTAGGATCTGCCATCTATGTGTGAATGTACCCACACGAAGAGAGAGAGAGAGAGAGAGAGAGAGAGAGAGAGAGAGAGAGAGAGAGAGAGAGAGAGAGAGAGATGGATCTGATGACAAGGACAAAAAAGGAGAACCATTTACCACTCCAATTTATCACTCTAGGAACCTTGGAAGCCTGCAGCAGCAGCACCCCCCCCGACACACACACCCCCCCCCCACACACACCTTACTTATCACAGCAGGGCAGCTGAGAAAGTTTGAGAAAACTGAGAAGAACAATTTCTGAAATAGCAAGCTGTCTTGCACACGAACATGTAAAAAGGAATTTTACATCAAAAACACTTTTTACAGTATGCTGTATTCTGACCATTTGTTATGTCAGTTGAGTGCTTATGATTTTATCTAGAATTTTTCCATCCATCTATTCTGTGTACCCCTTATTAGTCAGGGTCGTGGGGGAAGCTGGAGCCAATCTTAGGTGACTTTGTTCAAAGGTGACACAAACAACCATCCACACACTAACATTCACACCTTCCAATTCTACTTTTAAAACGATGGATTTGCTCATGAGCTTCGGATCATTATCTTGTTGAAAGGTCCGTCTCCAGTTCAACTTCAACTTTCAGACAGTTCACCTCACATTATTTTCATGCATTTTGTGATATTGGTGAAACAATCATTGGTGAAACAATAGTGCAAGCTGCCCTGTCTCCAAGGCAGTGAAGCAACCCCAAACCATGACATCAATACCACCATGCTTCATAGCTGGTACAAAGCTCTTCTCATGAAAAACAAGTGTACTGTGACTGTGGCCAAACAATTATTTGATTCGTCTGTCTAATCAATGATTCGTCTGTCTCATCAATGTGTTCATTGGCAAACTGTAGTCTTGCTTGTTCTTTATGGCCAGCACAGACTTTCCCACCCTTTTTTTGGCACAACACCAACACAACTCAAATTTGCCTACTCTCTTTCTGAAAGTATGGACTTGTAAACAAACAGCTGAAAGCATTCCCTGCAGATCCTATAATTAAATTCTATGGTTCTAGAAAATCTCTTTTTATTTCACACTGTCTAATCCCGGGCTGACAACAATACATTGGAATAAATAATTTCATATAATTTAAAGATATTTTTAAATTACTTGCCATACTCATTGGCGTCCATAACCTCTTTCTAAAGGTCTTAGAGAGCTCTTTAGATCCTGGCATGATGATACCTCATCATTTCTGCATACAAGAACACTATGTACAGCAAGTAAATTTCTCTGTTTCCAGTCACCCACCCAACATTTTGCTGCAGCAATGAGCTGTGACAAGCAGGTGCTACAGGCCTCATCCCCAGGAGTGTATGTAAGGATAATGTAAAGCAAGGATGTGTTTTTATGTATGTGTCATTTGTTGCAGTGTATCAACGTTATTAGTAATCACTGTACCATAGAGGGTGAAACAGTTATATACAGTAGTTAATCATAGTTAATAGTTTAATACGATCTGTGTTTCCATTCCCCTCCTTAATGCACAAAAATTTTCATACCAAAGAGAAAGATAGAAAGAAAAAAGAAAGAAAGAAACAAACATTAATGAAATTAAAAAGTCTCAAATACCCTAATAAGGGTAATTTTAATGGTTGCGTTAGGTTAATTTTCAGTCAATCCAATAAAGATATTTAATTGAAATGGGGAAAAAAGGCTTTCTGTATTTATGTCATATGACATGAACAGCAAATGAAAACTCTAAATTTCTGAAAAGAGTGCAGTGTAACAGCATGTGAGAGGATCAATTATTGCAAGAGAAGAAAACCCAGCTTTAATCACATAACATCACTTAATGGACCCACAAACAATTTGCAATTATGCTTCGTTATTTTTATTTTAAATATCCTTTCTATTTTGCACTACAATAAAAATCTGGCTAACAGCTTGTGTGTGTGTGTGTGTGTGTGTGTGTGTGTGTGTGTGTGTGTGTGTGTTATAATAATGAGCTCAGATCAGTTTTAAACTTGTTCCCACCACCCAGAATACACCCACTCACACACCCACAGCAACCTGTCAAGAACTCATAAAGACTTATTTTATAGTGCAGTGTTCCAGAAAAAAATGACCTTGATGTAATGACTGCAGGAAATCAATACATTAGAGCTGAGCAAAATGCTGCACATTCCTGTACTTTTTATTATTCTGAAACATAGTTTTACAAGCTGAGTGGAGAAACACTCAGTAAACACTCAACACTGAAGTAAGTTAGAGGCATAGGTAAAGTGTGCTTGTTAAAAGTTTAAAAAAGGAATAGAGAACAGATGGAATGAATGCAATAATTGTGAAAGTGTAGAATAATAAGAGCCAGCTAATAAGAGGTCAAGACATTGAGGGGAGCAAACTACAGCATGATGCTCAGTAGAGTAAGAACTATTTTTTTGATGAATTAAACAATGTTGTTTATTCAGCCTTTCTCCTCTCTCTTTAGTTCTACCTCCCTATTTTCCCTCCCAAAGGATTTCTCCTGTGCAAGGAAACCTGGCAATGTTGCTCTCTACAAACCCACCCACATACCTCCACCAATGCTGCTCACTCCTAGGCCATACTTATCTATAAAACGGTCAAAAGCTTAGGCTGCTGGTGCTCAACCTCTACCTATTCTACTCTTGGCTGAGCATAGCTACTTATAAACTTAAGCATCATCCAAAAGCTGACACAATGGATCACCTATTTTGTGCTGTCAACAGAAGAGTCCTGACAAAAATCTAGGACTTTTCAAAAAAAGGCTACCATTTTGCACTAAATTTGGCCACCCACTCTGAGGGCACAGAGGCTACTGCACACTCTTCTGAATGATTATGGCCTTTTGTAACAGCTTCCACCTACAATGAAAGCTAAGCAGCATGATGAGTTAAAAGCAGGGCCATTATTATAAGTTATTGGAAATTGTGCTTCACAGCAACTCATCGACTATCCAAAAGCTCCTGGTTTTCAAAATAACAACTGCACCTGGGTAAACTTAAGTGTTTAGAAATACATCTCATTTTAATATGTGTGAACAACTTATCAGTCTGCCTACAGTAAGAGTTGGATGGATGCCTTCCTCTAATCTGACCCAAAGCCATGACATGAAGAATACAGCTTAGGTTATACCTCAATCCCTAGTGACCCCACTCATAGCCCTCACTGTCTCCACCACTGATCAATTTGCTCTCCATGTAACGAGTCAACCTCTGCACAGTACCTCCTTCTGACACAGACCATTTCTCAGCATGAGCTTTCTCTGCACCTGCCCTGTCTGCACACTGGGATCAAATTCAATCTTTCACAGGGCAATTATGGTAAGTCAAAAGGTGAAGCATTTTAGAGAAACATAGATTCCAATGAGAAAGACTGGTGTCGAGCAGGCAAAGGAAAGACCATAGAAAGGCCATAGAAGGAGAAGACTAGGCAGTCACTGAGCTCAACATGTTGCTCCTAAAGCCCAGTATAATCCATTTAGCTTTTTATGAGCTGAGTAGAAGAACGGCATTGATAGAAGCACATTAATCTGGCTAATATCGTTTCACTGCTGCAGAGTCCCCTCTGATCCAGCTCAAACAGAATGCAGCTATCAAGCTGAAACGCATCTGCCAGTTAGCCTGAAGCCAAGTCCACAGCACAGGCATACAATTACTGATCCTACTTAGTTGATCCGCTCCACAGCTCAAACTATTAAACCCAGCATCAGTGTGCAGCACCATCACTACAAGCTGAGCTCTGGTTCTAACATTGACCAAATCAGCTGAAAATGCATCGGTCTGAAAGGTACTTAATTCATATACTTATACTCAGGATTTTTTTTTTTCAATTATTCATACAGTACAATTTAAAACAACCATTTTCCAGTTTCCATAAATATAATCCCCACTCAAGTCTCACTTTCTCAGTGCATACATTTATACAGAATGGGTTATATCACTTGCCCAAATGACTAAGCATTGCATACTTTCCCTCTGGTGTCTGTAATGCTGTGTCATTTCAAAAACTATTTTATCACAGGAAATCTAATTCTGTCACCTTGTAGGAGAATCCTTCTCTTCTGTCTTGGTGAAATCGGAGAACAATCAAATCAAGTTCAAATGAATACTTAAGAGACCATTTTCCTCATCCATTGATGTGGTCATTAATTTACAATAATCTGCTCTCTCTCTCTCTCTCTCTCTCTCTCTCTCTCTCCTGAAGTGAAGGAAAAGCTAAAAGCAGCTTTGCAGGAGTAGGGATTATAACAAGAAAATTGTTACTGAAAGCTGAAAATAATCACATCCTAATCCTCAGGAATACTTAAAATGAAGCACAGGAAATTACAGCTATAAACACTTGGGTAAAACAGTTAGACATCAGCTTTATTATTGCCACAGTGCTAAATAATTTTTGGTTGTTCTGGATCTGCTTTATTTTTAACTGAACGGGTGTGACGTTTGCCTTTAGTGAAAAAAAAAGACAGTGCTCATTAAGGCACATATTTGAAACACTGTCATTTCTCCTTAAAGAGATATTTTTTTCTTTGTGCATGAGCTATCAAACAAGACACCCACAAGCAAATTTCAAATTGAAAGAGAATTGCAATCTAACAGTGTTTCAATTCACTGATTTACATTTACCATTTGCCTGAAAGCACTTCCTTGTTGCCAGGCAAGTGACACATTTGATTTGACCACAAAGTGGGAGATGATGGAACAGAATGCTATGTTCATGTTTCTATTTCGGTACTTTTAACTGAGGACATAAAACACATAGACATACACACACAAGTAAGTAGGACATGGATCTCATGAAGCGCATTCAGACAAATAAAATATCCAGAATGAATAAAGCCCAGGCAATTTTGTAATAATAAACTGCATCCAGCTGAACCCTCTGTTTGAGGTAAAACATGTATTAAACAGATGCTTCAACAAACAACACTTGTTTCCCAAACAAATGTGAGACATGCTCCAAAATGTTCTGTTTGTTCTCCAGACACTTGGGTCCTGCTAAAACAACCTATTGCTGATTTAAATGAAAGACTGTGTGGCTTGTGCCTATATCTCAATATTATCATCTGATCTCTTGTCAGTATAAAAGCTGGTCATTATTCAGACATTATTTAAACATTATTCTGTGCACACTACACAAAAAACAAACAAACAAAAAACCAGACACTCTTATTGCGGGCGCATTGGTTAGCACGTCCACCTCACAGCATGAAGGCCTGGGTTCAATTCCTGGGATCGGATATTTCTGTGTGGCATTTGCATGTTCTCCATGTGCTTGTGTGGGTTTCCTCCGGGTCCTTCAGTTTCCTCCCACAGTCCAAAAACATGCACAGTGGGCTAGTTGGCTGTTCCAAATCACCCCTAGGTGTAAGTGTGAATCGTTGTATGTGTGTTGCCCTGCAATGGTCTGGTGAGCTGTTTAGGGTTTACCCGCCTTCTCCCAGATTCAACTGAGATGGGCGCCAGCCTCCCCACGACCCTAATTAGAATTAAGTGGCTTAGAAAATGGATGAATGAATGGATTCTTATTGCTCTACAATCAAAAATTCATTGAAGCAAAATCAGGATATTCAGAGGTCCCATTCTATAAAATTTTATGTAATGACATCTTATAAATTCATTATAAATTTTTGACTCTTCAAAGTGGTGAAATGATTGCATTATTCCAGAGGCCACATTATTGAGGGGCAGGGGTTTAATAGGTGACTGCACCTATTCAACATTAAAAAGGTGCTAAATTCTTACATTATACACAAAGATGAAAAAAAAAGTATAAATAATAAACACTGAACAAAGGGGGAAAATACAGATCTGTAAAAATGTTGACCTTTGCCTATTTAGAACATTTAATGATTAATTCATTTATTTGCCGAAATGCTTAATCCTACTATGGTCACGGGGAAGCTGGAGCCAACAGTCAACACGGGGCGAAGGCGGGGTACACCCTGAACAGCTCGCTAGTCCATTGCAGGGCAACACACATGCAACCATTCACGCTCACCCCTAGGGGAAATTTGGAACAGCCAATCAGCCTAATGTAGGAGGACACCGGAGTAGCAGAAGGAAACCCTGTCACAGTTCAAAGACATTCATATCAGGCTAACTGGCTGTTCCAAATTACCCCTAGGTGTGAGTGGTACTGGTTATGTATGTGTTGGCCTTGGCGAGCTGTTCAGGGTGTGCCCCGCCTTCGCCTAATGTCAGCAGAAATGTATTGCAATTGATTGTATTGAAAAAGCACACTGCTGTCATTTTGGCATTTTGGGAAGAGATTAGTCTGCTAGGCCAAGTGCCAGTAAAATGTGGGGTGAGAACATAAGTGTGAATGAATCGATTGATACAAAAATAAAGAGGCACATCTTGAGTTTGGCAACACTTATTTTTTTCTAAAATTAACTATATAATATCATTCATTCATTTATCCATTTTCTGAACTGCTTAATCCTAATTAGGGTCGTATTGTTGCATTTTAAAATAAAGGTTAATGGCATTGTGCCAGTGAGGGCAAGATCTCTCAAAAAGTCAGGCAGAACAGCAGGTAATATGTTGATGGCTTTCACCTGTGTGTTGTTACTGAAAGTTATTTATGTTTGTTCTTTTAGTGTGCTTACAGGGAGAGGCTGGTATCCAGAGTGAGACACAGCAGTCGTGTGCCTGTGTGTGAAGAAAATGCAGTGAATGTGTTGTTGTTGTTGTTGTTGTTGTTGTTGTTGTGGTTGTTTTTGATGTACATACTATATTTTAATCCCATAAGGGAAATTTGGCTCTGCATCCAAACCCATACAAAGTGAGCACACACACACACACACACACACACACACACACACACACACACACACACACACACACACACACACACAAACACACACACTCGGCACAGTGGGCTGCCACACTGCGGCACCTGGAGAGCAGTTGGGGGTTAGGTGCCTTGCGCAAGGGCACTTTAGCCATGAAGGTGGAGGAAGGGAAGGTGCTGCTCACTCCTCCGCTGCCAGACATGTTTCCTGCTGGTTCATAAATCGAACCCCTAGTGTGTATCTCAGTATGAAATGTTAGACTGAAAAAAAAAATGCAGAAAAAGTACTTAATCTGAGCTAGTTTGGCCTGGAAAAGTAAATAAACAGAAAAAAAAACTACCCGCATGTCTCTTCATCTTCAGTGTCCTGAACCTGAGAATTGTTTGGGTATGCACTCCATATGGTGCACCAAAAAAGGTATGTGGGTATTCTGTTATACACCAGACAGAACACATAGTGAAACCATTTGGGGTTCTGTGGCTTAAATAAGTCAATATTATTTTATAAAATATAGTTGACTTGTAGGACTAATATTTGCACAGGACTGCACAATTTTGGGGAAAAAAAACTATGAAAGCTTTTTCTTTTCTGCAACTGACATATAATTAATAATTTCTTAATACATGTGCAAAATAATTTAAGCAGTAAAGCTGTTGTCCAATGTCAAAAATTAACTGTAGTGTTTACGTGCTAATGCATTCTGTCTCAATTTGTAACAGTGGTTGTTGAACATTCACAGATTTTCAACATGCAGAAAAATTTAACTTCAAAGTTAATTCATTCATTCCCGGAGGAAACCCTTGCAAGCATGGGGAGAATATGCATACTCCACACAGAAACGCAGCAAACCTAGGAATCGAACCCGGGACCTTCTTGCTATGAGGCAAACATGCTAACCACTGGATTTCATCCAAAGGATTTTATGCTTTTATTTATTGATACTTTATTGAAATCTTTACAATCCTAAATACCAGGGATATTGAGGAATATCACATATTCCTCTATGCAGCATTTAGGGGGAAAATGGTTTTCCATTTTATATTATTAACCCTATTTGGCCAATATAGCTACATTTTTATTAACTTTTTTAAAATTAACATTTATATATTCTTTAATATCTATTATTTTTCATATATTCATACGAAGCTTCCCAACTTACCTTTCACATATTATATACTACTTCTTATTTACATGAAGCCAAAAAATAAAATAAAATAAAAAATAAAATAAAATACACTTCACCCTCGATTTCCCGGATTATTAGGGGGGATAGGCTGTCCGGGAACCTCAAAAGTCCAAAAAAGGACATTTACCATAATCTGTCCATCAATCACCACTATTCAGCAGTAGTCCCGGACTTTTACACACTTATCCGACACTCAATACACAATATTGTGTTTCCACAAACTTAAGGAGCGAATCAGCACATTCTTTTATCACATTCATTTTAAATGTGGGACTGGCTCGTCGTCATTGTCCTCACTTTCACTTAGCTCTCCCGTCACTGATGCCACTATCTGTTCATCGGACATTATTTTGTGCCCCTCTGCTGCTTTATATTCGTCCATCCACTCGGAGGGGAACACGCCGGACAGGAGGGAAGTTTGAAAATCATGACCGACCCGGACTTCCATCATCATCGACCGAGCATTTTTCCGGCAATACCAAATAATATCCGGTGCTGGATTTTGTACAGGAAATCCGAAATCCGGGAAATTGGGGTACGGGAAATCGAGGGTGAAGTGTATATGGATGTTATGATAGTGAGCAAATAAAAGAAATAAAAGAAAGCCATTCAGTAGGCTAACCAGATGTGAAGAAAGAAAAAATCCAAAATCAGCTCAGTTAAAAGGTTGCTTCAAATTAAAAGATATTATGAAAGTGTGCTAATTCTTTCTATTTTATACAATAAGTTTATTAGGTACAAAACTGAAGCATTGTCCAACCTCATCTGCAGGTGGAAATATAAACTTTATTTACAGCTGGGCCTAATTCATTTTACAACTGTAATAGGTGAGCAGTGACTGATTTCAGATTTATAGCTTTATTATATGTGACTGAAGTTTTCATCCTGAACAAATAAAGAAATCAATTAATCTCTCTCTGTCTGTGTGAGTGTGGAGGGTATGGGGAGTGTGTGTGTGTCTACAATACAGTGGCACGCAAAAGTTTAGGCACCCCTGGTCAAAATTTCTGTTAAATGAAGAATTAAGCAAGTTGAAGATGAAATGATTTCCAAAAGGCATGAAGTTACAGATGATACATTTCCATTACATTTTTAAACAAAATTGTGTTTTATTTTCATCTTTTACATTTTCAAAATAACAGAAAAGGAAAAGGGCCACAGCAAAAGTTTGGGCCCCCTGCATAGTTAACACCTAGTAGCACCCCTTTGGCAAGTATCACAGCTTGCCAAAGGGGTGTGAGACCTTAATTAGCCTGATAGGTTTATGGCTTGTTCACAATCATGGTTAGGAAAAGACCAGGTGATGCAAGTTTTGAAGCTTTATAAATACCCAGACTCCTCTGACCTTGTCCCAACAATCAGCAGCCATGGGCTCCTCTAAGCAGTTGCTTAGAACTCTGAAACTGAAAAAGATTGATGCCCACAAAGAAGGAGAAGGCTATAAGAAGATAGCAAATCGTTTTAAGGTACCAATTTCCTCTGTTCTGAATGTAATTAAGAAATGGCAGTTAACAGGAACAGTGGAGGTCAAAACAAGGTCTAGAAGACCTAGAACAATATCAGAGAGAACTGTTCGTAGGATTGCTAGAAAAGCAAGTTAGAACCCCCGTTTGACTGCAAGAGACCTCCAGGAAGATTTCGCAAACAATGGAGTTGTTGTACACTATTCAACTGTTCAGCGACACCTGCACAAATATGGTCTTCGTGGAAGAGTCATCAGAAGAAACAAAAATCGCCTCTGAATTTTGCAAAAGAACATTTAGACAAGCCTGATGCATTTTGGAAACTAGTCCTGTAGACCAATAAGGTTATAATATAACTTTTTGGCCAGGATGAGTAAAGGTATGTTTGGAGAACAAAGGGCACAGAATTTCATGAAAAGAACATCAGTCCAGCTGTTAAGCATGTGGGTGGATCGATCATGCTTTGGGGTTGTATTGCAGCTTGTGGCACAGGGAACATTTCATGGGTAGAGGGAAGAATGGATTCAATTAAATTCCAACAAATTCTGGAAACTGTAAAAAAGCTGAAGTTAAAAAGAGGATGGCTTCTACAAATGGATAATGATCCTAAACACAGATCAAAATCCACGATGGACTACCTCAAGAGTCTACCTGAAGGTTTTGCCGTGGCCTTCAAAGTCTCCTGACCTAAACATCATTGAAAATCTGTGGATAGACCTCAAAAGAGCAGCCCAGGAATCTCACAGAACTGGAAGATGATGCCCAAACTTTTGCTGTGTCCCTTTTTTCCTTTTCTGTTATTTTGAAAATGTAAAAGATGAAAATAAAACACAAATTTTGTTTAAAATGTAAAGGGAATGTATCATCTGTAACTTCATGACTTTTGGAAATCATTTCATCTTCCACTTGCTTAATTGTTCACATTAACAGAAATTTTGACCAGGGGTGCCCAAACTTTTGCATTACACTGTATAGAGAGTCGCTTCATGTTGCTGTTATGATTAAGGTTTTCCATGCATGTACAGTAGCTGGATGAGCAAAATAAATGGAAAGATAGCAGAATACAATGGCAGAGTCTCGTTAAAAGAAAAATGACAACCTGAATGAAGTTACATTTTATAGAGATATTGATAAACTGACTGCTGGCGGAGAGCAGCTTCCTGATCCAGACAGCATCGCTAATAAAAACATGGAAAATGAGTAGACTAAGCAAACAAATGTGCAATTCTATTCAGAATATTTACAATTAGCCTCTGATACAGTAACCTGGACTTTACACGTATGAATTGATAAAAGCCTACAAATCTTTGGGTGGAAATAATTATCATAACTCCAGCTGCATTCAGTAGGTTTTACATCATGGAGTTTCACAAGAATCATCTGACTATTTGATGAGCAAACAAGTAAACAAAATAATAACAACTAAATTGAATTGAACTGAATTTAATAATTAAAAACATTAACCATTCATGCTGTCACTTAAGCATTCAAATTGGAAAAAACAAATAAAAAGAGATCACTTACCCTATGGGATGTATCAGTCACTAGTATCTCTGGGGAAAAACTACCATTGGTAAAGTTCTGAGTTTCGTTATTGATACGGTTGTTATTTTAAATAATTATCCGGAAACCACATAAGTTAGCAAGTAGTGAAATTTAAAGCTCATTTCGGGGTAGCTGCTTAAGAGCCCTTTGCCAGTTTAATTTTCTGCTGCTGTCCTTCAGAAACAGGTAAAAATGAAATCCCGAAAATTTATCAAAACGCTTTTGCATCTTGGGGCTCAACAACTAACCAGCATTTTGCAATCATCATGCATCATGCAAATCACGTTATCACTCATTTGTTCTTTTTTGCAAAACAGAAAAGTCTGGTTTGTGACGTCATTCGTAAATGGGTCTATACAGTACATCTAAAAAAGTGTGAATAATATTTTTCAAATATTTCAAAAAAACAAACAAAAAAAACCAGCCATAACATTAAAAAATATATATGACCACTGACAGGTGAAGTAAATAACATTGATTATCTCATTACAGTGGTATTGCCAACACTCTCAAAAATGGAGGTACATGTGTGTATCAAAAATCATTTGTAGAGTACAAATGTTTATTGCAAGGAATTTTGTGAATGATTCAGTGCTGGACCATTTTTGTATCTAATAGAATTAACTACTAGCTAACAACTAAGTAACTAATAGGCTTTGCATTTTGGCTACTTTTCTCTTGCAACCCTCAACTGCAGGGCCCCTTTGGGTTGAAAGAGAACAAAATGTTTCTTTTTTTGTTTTACATCGCATTTCTGCTAGTCAAAAGGGTACTTTGTCTCTTAAAGAACAATAATGTCTATTCATCTCCAAACAGCAGGTCATGTGGGATGTTCCTGGAGTGCAGTGGTAAGTACCTAAGACAGGTGGTCCAAGTAACGACAACCAGTGAACTACAAAGAGTGTCATGGATATCCAAGGCTCATGTATGTGAGGAGCGAAAGATTGTACATCTGGGCTGACTCCACTGAATAGCTACAATAGCACAAACTGCGAAAAGTCTTAATGCTGACTATGATAGAAAGGTGTCAGAACACACAGTGAATTGAAACTTGCATGTGCCATCCAGGTGGGGTTAATGTTACAAATGATCTGTGTATGTAGTAACCCCAAAAAATGTGTGATGAGAATTCTCTAGGAATCTTTGAAAGTTCTTCACTGTGTATATCATATGCAAATGCGCCTAACATTGAAGGCCTAATAAATTATTGAATATTCACTGCAACCATGTTGGATGTCAACAAATTGGATTTTGACACAAAAATCTATTACCTATATTTTAGTTTTAGGTTCCTGCAAGTGCAATCGTAAATAATAGATTAATAAATTATTTGCACTTTGCAAAATCAATAAATAAATAAATTAATAATTATTTGTATTTGCAATGCATTCTGATTTGTGTGCGATCAAACCACACATGAGCCACACATTTATGTACACATATGTCAAAGAAAAAACTGAAATGAAACTTAAGATTTGTTGGAGTTGGTGTATGGTTTTTAAAACATTTATCTGTGCAACGATGAGAAAGGGTCAGTGATTACACTACAGTTTGATGTTTTTCTTCATTCTTTACACCACACAGAATCCAGCTTCCTTTTATCTCACCTTTATACTTACCTGTGGTTCAGCTCACTTTATCTGGCTTTGGCTGCTTATTATTTTTGTCATTATTTTATTATTATCTCTTCTACCACACTCTCTAAAAGAATGCATTGGGCTTTGCAACATTTTAATTAGTACATCCTGTTCAAAGGTTAAAAAAATGAAAATTAAAAAAAAAAAAAAAATACATATCTCTGCAGAGGTTTAACTAAAAGAAAATAAAGTATACTGTTTCAGTTTGAAATAAAGGAATAAATATTAAACACTGTCAGTAAATATATTTTATTACTCAATTCATTTAAACCTTGAAACCCAATGATAACGAAGTGAGTGGTAAATGCCAACAAGGATTTATTACAAGGAAATGTTAGGAAGCTACTAGTATTCTGTGCATGCCCTTTTTACTCCACCCGTCAGATTCAGGCAGTCACAGCGGTATGGGCTCCATTTTTATTACTAGCATTAGACTGATTTGTGGATTTTTTTTCCATGTCATGATGCTAGTCAAATAGGCAAAATGTTATGATGATACAACATGCAAAATAGTCCAGACATTAAAGTGCACTTCAGTATGATGGTAGTGTTCTGCTGTAACCTTTATTAGATTAATAGCAATATCAGTGCAGGAAAATTTGATTAGGGCACTTGTTTCACCCAGAGGCGATTGCCTGTATTATATTAGACACAAACATCCTGCATTTTCTCCTGATTACATTTTTATTAAACAAAATAATCAAAAGGCCATCAATTTTCATTTAATTGCCATCATCTCCAGAGAGCTCAGGCTCCTCATGCAAATCCTTTTCCAGGACAGCTGTTCTGAGATGAGTCATCGGCCTTTATTCATCAATGTTGCATACAGTAAAATCTGATTGTTGTAAAAACAAAAAAAACAAAAGCACACACAAATCACTCAACTGAATTCATGGCTACTTAGAATACGTGTAAATTTGATTTGATTAGTGTATAGTACACAGGAATGGCATGATCTGATTGGTCAGCTATCTCTGAATTATCCATTATTCAGAGTGGACGGACACTTACAATTTGTCACGATCACTAGAAGCAGGGGGTTACATCATTACTGTGATTTAAAATAAATAGTTTAATTGTGTTTTTGTTTCATTTTTGTCTGTATTTCCACATTGTATACACCAAAACACTTGAGTACTTACATTTTTATATAGTATGTAATAAAACAATGAGTAAGCTAAATAGATGTCATTAGATACACAGTGCTAGCTCAGCTCGGACAGTAAAGATATCACCTGACCTCCCACTGTAATGGTTAAGATATGTAAAAATAAACTATACAATTCTAATTGTACTTATTAATGAATTTATTTTTATGTGCACTTCGCGATCATGCATCTGTCATGATTTTAAAAAAAAAGTGAATACATAGACCAATAAAATCTCATCTCAAGTGTGCTCTTTTTTTGCGCTTTTTTGATTATGTTTCCACATAGTATATACTCAAACATTTAGTCACTCAAGGTTTGGTGGATGTCGCTTAATTGAATAGTCTATTCAATGACATCCAACTCCAGTTCGGTAAATAATGTTTTTTTTAGTATTAGAAGTATGCATGACCCCCCAGTGCAGCTAACTGGGTTATCAAATGCCGGCTATGTCTCTCACTGTCTATTGTGAGAGGCATGTAAAAGAACCATTGCTGATTTTCGTCAAGAGTGAGCTTGTTTCTGCCCTGCGATGGCCTGGTGAGCTGTCCAGGGTGTACTCTGCCCTCGCCCAGAGTCGGCTAAGAAAAGGGGGCGCCAGCCTCCACGTGACCCTAATTAGGATTAAGCGGTTCAGAAAATGAATGAATGAATGAAAGTATGCATGACTTGCAATTATCATTATTAAGTACAGTGGCACCTCGCAAGATGAGTTTAATTCGTTCCGGGACCCAGCTTGTAAAGCGAAATGCTCATATAGCAAGGCAAAGTTTCACGTAGGAAATAATGGAAAACCCATTAATGCATTCCAGCCCTCCAAAATGCCCCCAACTATGCCTAATATAAGACATTTTAAAGGTTGTTTACTTATAAATAATAACCTATGTTTAACAAAAGTAAACATAAAAAAAAAATGTATTAATAAAATGTGTGAAAAGGAAAAAATAAACCTGCACTTTACCTTGAAGATCTGATGGTGTCTGGCATAAGTGACATGAGAAGAGGGAGATGGAGGAGGAGTGGGGTTAGTTTTTGGAAGGAGAATCTCCTTCCATGAGAATGTCCGGTCTTTTAGGCGGGGGAACACTTGTGCTGGCATCACTAGCATATGGTAGTATAGCATATCAAATTCTCTCTCTTTCTTCAATTCGGCAGTTATTTTATCTTTGTGTTTCTTTTCATTATTGCCCTTCTTTCCAATATCGTTTTTAGTCACCATGGTAAAACAGCTTTCAATGTAGTTATTATCACAAGAAGCACAAAGTTAACAATAAACTCGCAAGAGATGCTTACGCGATGAGAAACAGACGCTATTTGACTCGCCCAGCATTCCACAGCCACTGAGATGGTGACGTAATGCTGCGTGATCACGTGAACAAGTGATTCTTTGTTTTGCTTACTCGTGCACGAGGCATCCTCGTGTTATGAGACATTCCTCGTCTTTCAGTGCAGAAAATCCACATAAGCGTCCCTTGTTAAGCAAATTCCTTGTAAAGGGACACTCGTCTTGCAATGTGCCACTGTATAGCAAATATAGTATTAAAGTAATAAGTACAGAGTCCGTAAGGGGACACAGAAAAAGAAAAAAATGAAGTACTGAATGCGCACAAGAAAGTTTCTGGTACGCACGAGCAACTATTGAGTACACACTAGAAACTATCACCTTGATCAGTCACCTGATCACCTGATAACATAACGGTGATGCCAGACAAGCAAAGCTGAAATGTCTTTATAGTCAAGTTCAAGGGTAAAATACAGCAATATATTTTCTTCCTTGTCCTCTTATGGGCTCCGTAAAGAAGAATATTATAAGTACTAGGAAAAAAATAAGAAAAAGAACCACAAACTAAAATATAGGAAATTCGGTGCTCTCCATTTGAACAATAGGCATATTTGCATACGAGAGGCTTCACCAGACAAACGACACACTGAGGTTAGATATACTTTATAGGTTTAAAAAACATTTCTTTAAATTCATCTGACTTACTTAAATCTGAATTATTAAAAAAATATATAAATAGAGCTTACACATGATTTTGGTTTTAAACAGCTTTATAAAAATGAACAGGTCCCTATCTATATATATATATATACATGGTATGTGAGAAAAATAAAAAGACTACATTTTCATCCCAACAAGCCTGTTTCGTGGTTGCCCACTCATCAGGGGATTTTAAAATCCCCTGATGAGT
>JBCNYH010000012.1:38370211-38382218 GCA_039654325.1 Tandanus tandanus
GTACGGTGTATCGCGGGGCCAAAACACACACACACACACACACACACACACACACACACACACACACACACACACACACACACCCATTCACACTAATACTTACACCTAAGGCCAATTTGGACAGGCCAACTAGCCTAATTTGCATGTTTTTGCACTGTGGGAGGAAACAGGAGTACCCAGAAGAAACCCACGCACGCAATAGCTTCACTGAGCCCAGAACCTTCTTGCTGTGAGGCTAACCACTACATCACCATGCCGCCCATGGGTCTTACAATATATGCTTTATCCTTCTGCTAAACAGAAGCTTAGTACAAATAGTCTTTTAGTGAAAGCTTAAAACTTTTATCTCTGCCAAAATTGTCCAAAAAACAGTTATTAACAGCTGAGAAAGAAAACCTAAAAGCTACAACTAGAAAATGTGAAAACAGAAAGCCATAATTAGAGCTGTCCTCAAGGAAAACTTTTTTTCAGAGCACCATTAAATTCTGCAAAGCTGCATTCATCACAGCAACCCACTACAGTTGATCATATCCATATCATTACTTAACTCACAGTGTGATAGTGAGCTCACATCTAAACAGCAGCTTCAGTTAAAGGTACATTAATGGGGGCTTTCTATTTAAAACCAGGCTTCATCTTAAATAAACTAAGTAGTACATGCAGTATTTATTACGAGTGTCAGAACAGGCAAAATGTCGTTCCAACATTCAGTGGAAAGATAATACAACTCACTTCCTATTTAAGCAAGTGACTGAATGTTAACTTGTCAACATGCAAATCATCCCTGTCTCTGAGTCACATCCAGTATAATATGACTTTGCTGAATTTTGTCTCTCATGTGAAAAGAGAACAAAGTAAGTGTTTAGTATGATACCACTTTAAAAGTGCTTTAAAAGGCTGCTTGTGTATGCATTTTATAATATAATATTATAATATAATACAAACCAATCAGTCTTTGTGTAAAAATGAGATGAAGGCCAAAGTAGACACATAATTTAAATATTGTTATCATTAAGAGTTATTATATTCATTCTTCTTCTTACTTAAATGATGACATTTTCTCATCTTCAACCTCTCCTTATTTTTATTTCATAATAACTCTTTTTAACTACATTGGACAAAGGGTTTGTATGGTGGCTTTGATCATAAATTAACCACATGCAGTTGCACACCTGATTAGCTGGGTGCTTTTAGATTGAACTGCTGAGCTAATATTTAAGCTCTTAAAAAAACGAGGGAAAGAATTTTCTTTATCCCCGTAGGCTTGAGTCCAGTAGGCAGTTTAGGAACCATTAACAGTGTTTCACCTGAGTGAGAGCCTTAAATGTGCACTCACTTAGTTGACTCAGTTGTTCAGTCATCTAATTAAATGGCAGCAGGTGAAATCAGCATTAAACCATTTAAGTAATTTTGTGACTGTGTTTATTTATTCTTTATTTTATCTCTTTCTTGGCAGAGGATAATGGTACATTAAAAAAAAAGATAACCACAAGCATACTTTTAAAAAGCTAATAGGCAGGGTACACCCTGAACAGCTCTCCGGACCATCACAGGGCCAACACACACAACCATTCCCACTCACACCTAGAGACAATTTGGAAAATCCAATTAGCCTAATGTGCATGTCTTTGGACTGTGGGAGGAAACCTGAGTACCTGGGAGAAACCCACGCAAGCAAGGGAAGAACATGTAAACACTGCAAAAATCTAATCAAGACTTTAAAATCTTATCTGCAGCCAAAAATTCTTTTTGATCTTGTTTTGGGAATAATATACTATGTAAGAACAGAATGTGTGAAATTATTAATACTGTTTTAAAAATATTCTTCTTGATTATAGTTTGTATCCTCTTAAATCAAGTCAAAGTATCTGACAGTGCAGTAAGATTATTACACTCAGTAAAATTTCTTAAAATAAAAAAAATATTCTTCAAACAATATTCTTACGAAGGTTATAATCTTACTACGCTGGCAGATATTTTAACTTGATTTAAGAGAATACAAACTATAATCAAGAAGAAAATTCTTAAAACATACTTACTGATCTGAAAATTGGGGGTTCGAGCCCCACTATCACCAAGTTGTCACTGCTGTCAGCGTGTTTCTGCCTTGCGATGGCCTGGCGAGCTGTCTAGGGTGTACCCTGCCCTTGCCCAGAGTTGGCTGAGATGGCCAGCCTCCCTGCAACCCTAATTAGGATTATGCGGTTCAGAAAATGAATGTTCTTACATAGTATATTATTCCCAAAACAAGATAAAAAAAACATTTTGGCTGGAGATAAGATTTTAAATCTTGATTAGATAGAAAATTTTTGCAGTTCAGAAATGCCCAAGCCCGGCACTCGAACCCAGGACTTCCTTACTATGGAGCGGACGTGCCAACCACTACACCACCGTGCCACCCAATTCTTAAACTGAAGTTTATAAAATCACATTGTATATTTAGGTATAGCTTTTGGAATAGAATGAGGATGAAAGTGCATCAGGAAATATTAGTAAACCGTATGATCAAGGAAGAACACCTCATTAAAAACTTTTTTAGGTAAAATTAGGAGCACGCTATTTGTTTTCTTTCCTTTTTAATGCTTTTTGTAAACAAAAGGTGCACATGTAGCAATATAAAAAAATTAAAAAAAACCCCACACCTTCACAGATGAACATAATGTGCACCTACTGATGACCACACTCTGACTAGCCTATCCTGTGAACTACAAGTCGCACGTTCTTTGAAATGACCAATCCTGTGTTGCCTTACCCCAGTGAATGTCTGTGCATATAAACTATATAAAATCATTAAATAATTCAAAGAAATTGTTGACCACAAACACATGTGTGCAGTGTCAGTGTTTTCTAAAGATAATAAGAAGGGTAAGATAATTTTTGAGCTTTTTTAAAGCTAATTTAGTGTGTTGTGGGCATTAGTTGTACATTAGAATTAAAGGGGCCCATTCACTTACCAGGCACATTAAATAAACAGGAAATACAGTCAGTGTTATTTGTGGGAAATAAAATGTATTTGGCCACAAAGTCTTTCTGAAACCATTTGCTCACTCCTGTATATGAGTGTCAATGACCCCTTCACCAAGTGCAATGATATTATTAGACATTGCCATCTCAAGGTGAGCGAGAGCACAGAACACTTGATCACTGACATTTCTCTTTTCTTTAAATCAGTGTTGCACTGCCAAATTATCGCACATACACAAAATCGTTCCTTCGGTCAAATGGTATTGTTATTGTTATTACTACTGTAAACAGACACAGAACAAAACAAGACTTAAAACAGGTAAATAAAAGATACTAAGCCTGTGAGCTGGGGTGGTTTTGCCAGGGAACCTTTGTGTTCAACCAAAATGAACTGATAATGTAAGATAAAACACAAAGGTTATTCCCTAGTAAATGTGCACCTTTAAAGGGAACTATGTGTAATAACATGGTAAAATATAATTTATCTGTTGAGAATTCAGACCATACAAAATCGCTGACACATATAACTTTGTATATGACAATTCAGAAATGGCATAGATTTACAATCACAAATGCATGTAAGTCTATGTTTGTTGTACTAATTTCAAATTATAGTTTACTCTTTACTGTTAAGAATAATGACCATTAGCATATACTGCACGGGATTCGAACACTCTGATTGGTCCGCTGTCTCTGTATTAAAAATCATTAGTCCGAGTGGATAATGCTTTACTAGAAATGTCACTGCGAATGAAATCCTAGAAATTTAACAAAACTGCCATCCCAGAAAATACAAACAACGCTGTAAAATGACCTTCACATTTTTTTTATGTTAAAAAGACACTTTATTCAAACTGTGAATTTCATAAGATGCCAGTGTAAATAAAATGATACTCGTGGTAAATTAGATTTCTGTCCAACTTAAATGTTTAATTTTCAGGTTTCTTAGTGGTTTGCACAGCAAGACAAATTTGAACAGAAATACAAGACATGCAAATAGAAGAGTTGAGGAATATTTAAGGAAATTTTACCTTTGTGTGAAAAGCCACAGAAGATCTTACAGTAAAGCTAGCTTCGAAATGAACTAAACAACAAGCCGTTTCCATCACTGGCAGTCCAAAATTCACTGAAGTCAATAAAGCGCTAAACTCATTTTTAAAAGCATTAGGCAAGTCTGGAGAAATTCAGCCAACAGTCCATAAAATTCCGCTGAACCGTGAAGTCAATGAAAGCTTATATAAAGCCAGTGAACTGCTCAAAGCAAACTCTTAAGATTGACCCAAACTACACCACACAGCCTGGATTTTTGTTACCTTGTACATGGAACAAAGGCGTTGAAACCAGTGGAAAGTTCATCATGGACTATTTCAAACTGTGTAAAAACCCAGGCAGCAAGAAAACAACCACGGAGGGTTGGACAGCTCAGAGGCTGGCAAAAAGTGAGCACACACAATGCTCTTATTTTCATTGTTAAAAATAAGAATCAGTTCAATTGCTGACTTTTTCATTAGTGTTTAAGTGATCAGGAGCAGACAAGATTATTTTTCTTGTTGATGGTTCCTCATCTTCTCAGGTTTTAAAAATGTACTGGACAGTTCTTAACCAAATTTCAGTAGCTTCAGCAACATCCTTAATTGTTTACTTTGCTTAATGTAGAACAATACTTTTGACTTTCTAATGTATCTCTTCAAGAAATGAGAGGATACTCACTGTTAGAGTTACTCACAGTTAGGGTTAAAAGAATTGTTGCCAGATGAAACATACTAGTCACTGCATCAGTGGTTTGTAAACTTGTTCCTGGAACCTACCTTCCAGAAGATTTTGGTTCCAACCCTAATCATGCACATCATCTGATTATTACCTTAAGAAGCTCTTGATCAGCTAAAAGAGGTGTGTTAGATTTTGCCTGGAGATAAAACCTGCAAAGAAGGTAGCACTCCAAGAACAAAGTTGAAGACCCCTGCACTACAGTAACCATCCAATCAAAAGCAGGGGTCTCTAACCCTGTTCCTGGCGAGCTAACTTTCCCGAAGACTTTGGTTCCAACCCTAATTATGCACACCTGACCATCTGATCATTACCTTTAGAAGCTCTTGATCAGTTAATATTGGTGTGTTAGGTGTTGGCTGGAGATAAAACCTGCAGAAAGATTGCACTCCAGGAACAGTGTTGGAGTTCCTGGATCTTTTTTTAATGTTTTTTAATGTTTTATCCAATCAAAAGCTATTAAATATTTATTTATTTAAATCCAAATGGTGACTTACTTTGGAAAAACAGTGCATTAAGTACAATACCGTGTACATGAAATTATAATGATGATGATATGACCATGTATATGTAAAACCATATGGTACACATCCTTTCTTCTGAAAACTGGCTAGAAATAAACAATATGCATTAAATCAAGAAAGCTAACATTAACACATATTTATTCATGGTTATGCAAGTAAATATATTTATGAGGACGATAATCAGAATCGTTTCTATATCCTCACGCAGTCTTTTATTTTTAGCTTATAAACTTTAGTCATGAGTTTCTTTCCACCTTTTCTCACCTATGTCTCTCCCCTTATCACACAGTTGCACACTTATCCTGGGCTGCCTGTAAGTCACCTCAAGTGTGAGGAAGCAAATCACGCATCACACACATTGCCCAACACCTCAATGCTAATCACAATATTAATCCCTCTGTGGCCTACATGGGTCTTGAATTTAATTTTATATGTGCAGCACCCAAAAAAAGAAGAAGAAAAAAAAATTTAAGGCTTTATTTTTATATGGAACATTTTTCTACAAGCAACCATTTTGAAAATGCGGCGCAGTGTAACTGAGCCAGTCTGTCTTCAGATTAACCCTATTAACATGGGGGTATGGGTCCCACTGTATATAATCAAGGTGTGAACAAATTAACTACATCTTCCTTAGTTTACTAAACTCATCTCATTAAATTTTTTGCCTATAAAAAAGTGTACATTTAACCCACTTAGCATTTTCAGCTTATTAGCTAATCAAACTCAATTACTGAACTTGGTCTGCACATCTCTAAGTTAGCAAACATTAGAAACCTTCTACTGAAAAACAATGAAAAAAATTCAACACAGACTTAAACACTGCATCATCACACATGGTGTCAGAAGTGTGTTTAGCTATCAGTGTCGTGCTGATGAAATGGCTATTTACCATAATGAGCTATTTTCTCTTTAGCACCTGAAAACAGTTAGTATTTAAACTTGCAGTCATTACTAATTAGCAGCAATGCAGGTTCACTATGCTTTCAATGGCCTTGAGTGAGCATCTCCAGCTAAGCAAGCATAATTGCCGCATGTGCATTCAGTATCAGAACACTTTATGTGCAAGAGCTGTCAGTCATTTCACAACACTGATGTTTGTATTAGCATTTAAAATTAGATTCTGAACAGCGAGAGCTGCACCTGTAATACAGCTGCATCCATGTGTGTGTATACACACACACACACACACACACACACAGAATATTCTCTTCTTCCATCTCTTTTATGCCTGCCTTTTCTTCAGCTTTGTACCTGAACTGCATGGTTGATCAATTTTATTGGATGATTAATCTTCATTATGCCTTATGCTGCTGTTCTGATCTAGTGCCCTGTGCTAAGGATTAAACACTAACAGCCCCAACAAGCTCAGCGGGAGCCCTAATCTGCATCTCTACATGTCTACAGAAGTTGCCAGATGGTCTCCAGTAGTGGACATAGATTTCTTTGTTGTCAAAATCAATCACTTTAACATTTGGTTTTGTTTATTGAATGGAAAAGGAGGCTCCACAAGGGAGGTTCAGTAAAAGTTTAGCACAGAATAGCAAAGCAGCAAGTCACACTGCTGGAACCTCCTTTCTTCATTTTTTGACAAAAGTGTGAGGTCAGATACAGTGGAAGAACAGATCTCATTCAGTAACACCCTGCAAACCTTTTTACCTGTCATGCTGCATTAGTAAAGCAGCTTACAACCTCAGGAAAGTTCTGCAGAAAGGGCAAACAGTTACACTTTGAGCAGGATAAAATCTGAGACTATGAGACTTTCAGACGTACTACCACCATTTTGCTTTACACTCGAGTCCTTGAACTTGCACTGCCTACTCATGCAGCGTATTGTTCTAGAATTTTACAGAAGGTATACCAATAAGATTTTACATGCAAAGAATAGAAATTAAACATTGTTTTGGAAAGAACTGGTCATAGGAAGAAAAATGCCTTTTACTTCATTCAGATACATCTTGCCGTTTCTGAGCTATGTTCATTCAAATTTCCAACTTTTCATAGAGTTTTGATGAAAATTGTCATATTTCACAAATGGTCATTTTTAAATAGTTAAAAGCTACAATTCTCCATTTGCTAGGCCTGGGGGAGGGGCTCAAAGGCGAGTGCCTGGTGGTCGTGCTTCTGCCCATGGAGCCCGGCCGTGCCCAGCCCGAAGAGAAGGCATGGGTTCTGTCAGTCCTCGGCTACTGACTCTGACTCTTTTGACATGGAATGTCAGCTCTCTGAGCTGGTGCATAAGGTTGAGATAAACCGACTAGGTATAGTCAGACTCACCTCAACACATAGCTTTGGTTCTGGAACCACCCATCTTGAGAGGGGCTGGACCTTATTCCATTCTGGAGTTACTCATGGGGAGAGTTGACAGGGTGCATCAGCTTGACTTGTCTTCTGTGAAGATTCTTTAGCAAATCGACTAATGACAGTAATGTGAAAGTTTCTATGAAAGAATTTAAATTTCAGACTAATCTAACATAACTATATAGTATTATAGTTTATATTTAATTAATTATAACATTTAACTAAGAATCATGATGTAAAGGAGATAGTGCATAGTAAAGATATAGTGATCAGTGTAATTTATAAGCAATGCAATGCTAAATAATACTTCACATAAACTGCATATTCCATGAAACTGTCATTCATATAATTATATGACAGTTTCATGGAATATGCAGTTTAAGTGAAGTATTATTAATTAAGCAGAAAAACAATTATATATATAAACACTGAAAGTAATATTTTATAAATATTACTTTCAGTGTTAATATATATAATTGTTTTTCTGCTTAATTGTATTAAGGTACGCAACTTTTTTTGTGTGAATGAATTAATATTTATGTACCTGTGCTTAAGAGCAGACACATATTACTATTCACCTATAAAATGGTTCTCTTTTATTTTTTTCCTTTTTATTATTCTTCTTTCATCACACTGAATGCGGCCTGAATGGCAAAGTGCACCCATGCAATGTATATAACAAAACGTGCGTCTTGGCACTGCAAAGTGTGTTATTACTTTTATTACTGGGTGATGTCATCAGCAGAGTGTGAGAAAAGAGAAGATTATCGTGGAAAAAAGTTTTTTTTATCACTCTTACTCCCATAATTTTCACTCTACACCAATAAATTTTACATCAAAATGGAGGAAAATTTGTGCTGGTTTTGACCATGTAACTTTCAAGTCAACACCACTTGTAGAAGTTAAATGACGAGCCTCTGACTGACAGCTGTACCATGAATTTCTCCATAGAAGTCAATACAAAAATTTGGTGTTTGAAATCATTCAAAATCATTACGAGGGTCATTTTTACATCATGACACTTCGTTCACCAAATTCTTGGGTCTCAAATACTGTCAACCTCATTGTGATGGGAAATATGTTTTTCAAATCAGAAGACCAAAAGCGAGATGTGCACCATATACATTTTTGAGCTGAAAAGGCAGTGTACCTTTGGAAACCTGTGTAAACTGTGAGGAATTTGCTGTGTTCTACAGTTAATCACGCAAGTTTTCACGTATATTCTGGCAGCAGTTGCAGGCACATCTCAAAATTTCTTTAAGAATTTTGCTAACTGTAATTATTCTTGATAAATGATATGTAAATAATAATTACAAATATTAAAATATATAAAAGTAAATTCCTTAAAATAGTTATAGCTTACCATACATACCACCACAATTCATCAGACAGAATGCAAGTTTTAAGTTCATAAATTTTATGAACAGAATTTCTAGGTGCAGCTGAGGTGTTGAGATGTTCTGGTTTGATGGCCATAGGATCTCATCTCTGCTTTTTATGAATGACGTTGTCCTTTTGGCTTCATCAAGCCGGGACCTCCAGCTCTCGTTGGAGTGAGACGCAGCAGAGTGCGAAGCGGCTGGGGTGAGAATCAGTACCTCCAAGTCTACGGCCATGGTTCTCAGCTGAAAAAGGGTGGAGTGCACCCTCCTGGTCTGGAATGAGGTCCTGGCACAAGTGGAGCAGTTCAAGTATCCCGGGGTCTTGTTCACGAGTGAGAAAAGGATATAGCGGGAGATCGACGGGCGTATCAGTGCAGCCTCTGCTATAAAGCAGAGTTTGTACCGGTTTGTTGTGATGAAGGATCTGAGCCGAAGGGCAAAGCTCTCAATTTATCAGTCAGTCTACGTTCCAAACCTCACCTATGGTCATGAGCTCTGGGTAGTGAGCGAAAGAACAAGATCACGGATACAAGCAGCTGAAATGAGCTTCCTTTCCCCGCAGAGTGGTGGGGCTCTCCCTGAGAGATTGGGTAAGAAGTTCGGCCATTTGAACCGCCGCTCCTCTGTGTTGAGAGGAGCCAGTTGAGGTGGCTAGGACATCTGATTAGAATGCCTCCCGAACACCTCCCTGGTGTGGTGTTTCTGCATTTCTAACCGGAAAGAAACCCCAGGGTCGACCCAGAAAACGCTGGAGGGACTATGTCTCTCGGCTGGCCTGGGAACACCTCGGTGTCCCCTGGAGAGCTGGAGGAAGTGGCTGGGGAGAGGGACGTCTGGACCTCACTGCTTAGGCTGCTGCCACCTGTAACCCAACCCCGGATCAAGCGGAAGAAGATGAAGTAGCATTCTCCATATAGTTGCCCAATTTTATTCATATAACATACGTCATAAATATAATTTATTTTTTAATCATAAAGGTCTAGAAAATAAATAAATATATGAAATAAAGAAATGCATTTTTACACTTGCCATTGCCTTCAAACGTAATTGAAATATATAAGAATCTCTTGACCTAGGAAATTTTTCAAATTTTTGAAATCATAGATTAAAAGGTGTTTTTACTTCAATAAATACCCAATCCAACTAAAACTAGAATTCCCGCCTGGTGAATATATGCCTTCCTGCAGTAAGCCCACCTTGGCCTTTGATCTGTGACCTCCAAAATCTAAACAATTCATCCTTGAGAAGAGATTTGCATAACTATTGCAGTATGGAGACATAAAAACCTGACAGACATCCTAAATTTCTGACACAAAAAATAATAAATCGACAGACTTTTTGACATATTTCACCATATTCAAGATCAGTTTTACGATAAGCATTAAGTTCAAACCTATAACTAATTACAGTACAACCAAGACTTAAAGGGGAATTGAGTCCAAACTTAATAAAAACTTGTATACAATGTATGTCTTTGCACATCAAAACTAATTGTTTTTCTCTTTTTTGTGGAAAAAACCCCACAAGTACTAAATTCTTACACAGGGGGGTGTCATGTAAAAGAACATAGGGGGTATCAAGTGACTGATATGGAAAAAGCTGTAAACGCAGAAGTGTTGTGCATTTAAATGGACTGAGCTGTCTAATGAAATGGACGCTTGTCTAATGTATGTACAGTAAATGTAATGTAGTATTATTATGCAAATGTGCCTAGCTTTATTTCATCCAGAAGTTCATTAGTTTATACCTGATTTGTCAGTTTAACCATCTTACACCTGGATTTACACTGGGGACACGATGTCCACGATATCCACAAATTGAGAGGATCGTGATGAGCCTGGGGGTTCATGGGATCGAATTGTGATAATCTTGAAGGAACTTGATGGAATCATGATGATCATGACAATTTTTTACTGTCAAAACATTTGCCACGATTATTACGATTTGATGACAATTATGACAGAATGTGGGAATCGTAACAGAGTGTACTAGACCTTAACAGAGCGTAACAGACCTTGATGCGCCATCATAGGGGATCTTGATGAACTTGGAAACACGATTCCCTCAAGTTTTATTTCTTGGATGCACCCTGCCTTCTTCTTATACCCCAATAGTAGGAGATCATGGCCCCAGTGTAAACCCTGGGTTAAACAGGCTAATTCAAACTATTGAACGGTTTTTTAGATTAAAACATTAAAAATGTAAATAAAAGCACCTGATAATGAAAACATACATACTTTCAGTGAAACAGGAGAGTTTGGAGAGTTTTCCTTTCATTATTTTTCTAAACAGAAGTAATGACAATGTTCTGGAATTTTATCAGTATGTTACTTCAGCACTGACAAACTGACAAAGTACATAGTCTAGTAATGCAGTTTTCTAGATTTATCAACTCTGAAACATGCTGTGTGCTTCCATTTTAGTTGATATAAAAGAAATTTGAAGTAAATTCAAAAACAAACGAAAAAAGTGCATACCCTTTAATGTCTACACCAGGCCCGGACTGGCCATCGGGAGCAGCGGGACTATTCCCGGTGGCCTGGGCTCTTAAGTGGCCTAACTGGATTAAAAAAAAAATAATAAAAATAATAATAATAATAAAAAGTCAAAAAGATTCACGGCGAACTACATTGGTGCAGCTGATTGGTCTGCAGAAACTGGCACCCGCCCACTAATAAAATGATTTGTGTTCATCAGTTTTCACCTTCACCAATTGGCGATTGATTAAAAATATCAGTAGTCAAGTTTTATTTTCGACACGAGAACTAATCAACACGAGAGCGCGTGGAGGCGGAACAACAGAGAGACACAGGAACGTGGTGCTGTAGCCTAGTAATGGACTTGAGAAAAAAGTGGAAAGGGGGAGCAGAAAGAGAACTTATAAAAAAAAGAAGGCGCTTGAAGAGGAGGCGGGTAATGCCGGAAAATTCCCAATATTTTCAAATTCTCCACCAGCAGTAGTGTCCAGTCACCCGTCTAGTCACGATGTCACGTGAGTTAACCGTTTAATAAATGACAGATGCAGGGGGGGAAACAGCGTGTTGTTTGGGGGCAAACTTTTATCTGAAGATA
>JBCNYH010000012.1:38388356-38407574 GCA_039654325.1 Tandanus tandanus
TGTTTTCTTAAAATGTATTTTTGTTTTCGTAAAATGTATTTTTGTTTTCTTAAAATGTATTTTTGTTTTCGTAAAATTTATTTTTGTTTTCTTAAAATGTATATTTGTTTTCTTAAAATGTATTTTTGTTTTGCACTTCCCGGCCACCGTACTGCATTGCCATCAGCGTGTTTCTGCCCGGCGATGGCCTGGCGAGCCGTTGTTCAGGGTGTACTCTGCCCTCGCCCAGAGTCGGCTGAGATGGCCAGCCTCCCCGCGACCCTAATTAGGATTAAGCGGTTCAGAAAATGAATGAATGAATTCCTATATACTCACATATGAATGACACAAACCTCAGTTTATAGCCTTCTTGATCCTGTATGGTCTAACTTATCATATTTAATTCATCTGTTACACTCAATAATAAGCTTCTAATTCAATGGTGTGTCTAAGATATAAAGATACGCAAAATCATATAATCATAAAAATTATAATAGGCTGATGAGGCTCAGTAAAATGTGACTGTAATAATAATAATTACATATATATGAATACATATACTCGAAAGAGTACTAGAAGCATCAAAACTTTAATAGCATGCAATTTCTGGAATTAAATTACTAAAACCGAAAAGCTTACCTTTTATTTAGGTAACATTCAAATCACTTAAATGCTGACTTTCATGTGGCATATTAAGCTAAACTCAATACATCCCAATGCAGCAAATAAGTAATTTTCCCAAATCAAACTCATCAAAGGAAAGTAGACAGTGTTATATTAAATATTTGATGCCTAACTGAATGCAGTTTTCTCCCTCTTTTTAATTTTTCTCTGTCTTCAAGTAGAATCCAGGGCTGAAAGAGTGAATACATTCTTTCACAGCTGGAAGAAGCATCAAATTGTAGGAGGTTTTTATAGATGAAAGTGTGGAACTTTAAGATGCTCAAACAGAAACTAACCTTCCACAGCCAAATCACTTATAAAATTTCCCCACACAACGGGGTTCGAGACACAAGATGATTTAACAACTGCTTCATCAGAAAAGGCCTTTACACATGTCTTGACAGTTGACAAGGCACCTGGTGCTCACAAGACAAGAAATGGATGTCCTTGGTGTGCCGATGCAAGGTTACAACTGTGTAATGTTTTGTTTTTAAAACTCCTTGGGACAACAGCAATTTTAATGTGTTCACACTTTTTTTCCAGTGGGCCATGTACTGCTGATAGATATATACAGCATTTCTTTAAAGATTGCCTTTAAAACTGCTTGTGCTTTTTATGTGTATTATAATACTATACTATTAATCTGATTACATGGATGTAAAACTACATCATGGTAGGTAGACACTTTTGCATCGTTTATTCTGGTTTATACATAAAAGCATGCATAGCAGTGTTTCAGTTGTGATTTTAGATTTTATATTTCAGAGGTCGCCACGGTAGTCAGAAAGCTCCTCGATGGCAACACACTGGGTGTCGTGGAGATTTGCCAAGAGATGTTGAAGGCTCTGGACATTGTGGGGCTGCCTTGGCTGACATGCCTTTTCAGTGTGGCATGGAGCTCCGGGATAACACTTGTTGGGGCGGCAGACTGAGCTGGCGATCCTCCCTTTTTTTAAAAAAGGGAACCGAAGAGCATGCTCCAGCCATCGAGGGATTACACTGCTCAGCCTTTTACTCCAGGGTGTTGGACAGGAGGCTCTGACCGATTGTCAAAGCTTAGAGTTAGGAGTGTGGCTTTTGTCCTGGGCAGGCAGATGCAGAGCATAAGAGCATTGTGAAGGTGCCTCTTTAAATCCTTTTCAGAATTTTGGTAAAACTATGCAAAAACATAATGAAACACAAAGTTTTTTTAAAGTTTATATTTACATATTTTAATCATGACAGAGACTGTTCATGTGAGCTCTGCACTCTGAGCTGAGTTAATAAGTGCTATGGAGTGTTAAGCACACCCATCCAGAGTTAGTACATACTACATGAACACAGAAGAAGCTCTGTAAAGGAGTGTTTGCACACTAATTCAAAATATTATATACTACAAGGAAATACAAGAAAAGTTAACTATAATGTTTTTATAGTTTACTTTTCCATTTGGAAGTGTGATCATGATGCCTGTTTGAATGCCAGTGACAAAGTTTGAGGGTCTGTCATTTTGATTCAAGCATTATCCCAAAACAGCAGACCAATCAGATCGTCCCATTCCCATATAGTTCAGGCTAATTATATTTATTGCTAATAATTATATGCATTTCATGATGCTCAATATTTTGGTGCAAAAAAGATGTTAAGAGCAGCACATATTACTATTCACCTAGAATCGGTTCTCTTTATTTTTTTTCTTCTTTTAATTATTCTTCTTCCATCGCACTTAATGCGGCCCAAACAGCAAAATGCACCCATGCAATGTATATATGAAAACATGCCTCTCGGCACCACGAAGAGTGCTATTACTTTTACTGCCGTTTAGCGTTACCATTTTGACACAATTAGCCAAAAACCACACGAAAAAATCCCATTGAAATGAATGATGAGAGGTCAACAAACAATCATGACACTCACTTAATTTTGATGCCTCGCCAAGAAGCCATACTTTCACATAGAAACTTGGTTGAACTTTTAAAACGTAGACACTGAAGTCGTCAAAACAGCTTTTTGCTACATTTTATGGTTTTCTCTCAATCGTTGTTTAAGTTTGACAAGGTTTTTTCAGTCAACTTGTATGTTCATAATGGGTGTGTATTGCATGAAATGTTCTGGGCTATAGTGGGTGATGTCATCAGCAGAGTGGCAGAGAAGAAAAGATTATCTTGGAAAAAGGTTTTTTTAACCCGCTCCTACTCCCATAATTTTATACCAATACACCAATAAATTTTACATCAAAATGGAGGAAGATTTGTGCTGGTTCTGACCATGTAACTTTTAAGTCAACACCACTTGGAGAAGTGAAATGGCGAGCCTCTGACTGACAGCTGAACCATGAATTTCTCAATAGGAGTCAATACAAAAATTTGGTGTTTAAAATAATTTAGAATCGAAACCAAATTCTTGGCTCTCAAACACTGTCAACCTCATCGCGATGAAAAATACAGTTTCCACATCAGCAGTCCAAAAGCGAGATGTGCGCCATATACATTTTTCAGTTGAAAAGGCAGTGTAACTGTCATTAACTACCAGCTTAATCACTATGGCAATGAACAGCTGTGTCATCCACCTCATACACACACCTGCAGCTCGTTCACACACAAAAACGAGTCACGCACACACATTGCTTGTTTGTCTGGCTCCAGACAGGCAGACGGAATATGTAATAGAATAAATATGTAAATATGTACAGATATGTATGTGTACCTAAATATGCTTAGAGCCAGGCTGTTCAATTGGTGCTTTGAGTTGGCTACTCTATTTTAAAAAGTAAAAAATATATAAAAATATATTAAATAAATAATTAATTAAAATAAATCTGAAGGTAGTATTTTTTTTATTGTTCTGTGTCACAACTGTTTTTTCACCATTTTCTCACTTTGTCACATCCTGTTCACCTTTTGAGGTATTTGCTCTCCTCCCCTCATTTGGGATTGTTTTCATGACCCTGCCCTCATTCCAAATTAATTAAATAGCCCTGCTATAGAGCTTGGCTTAAACCCCGCAATAATGGTTACAGTTAAAGCATAAATGCTTGGATTCTTTGATTTATCATCACCTGTTTAGCCACAGCAACTTAAAAACCTATGTAAACTGTAAGGAACTTTTCTGTGTTCTACAGTTCAGCACAGCAGTTTTCACGTATTTTCTGGCAGCAGTTGCAGCCACATCTCAAAATTTCTTCAGGAATTTTACTAATTATTATTATTGATCTCATCTGCATCTTTCTCCCTAGCACTTTAGACCCTCTTCAATTTGCTTAACAGGTAAACGTGTTCATGGATGATGCGATCCCCTATATCATACACACCATTTTAATCCATCTCAATATGTAAAGATGAGACTATGAGACTGCTGTTCTTTGACAATACTTGAGCCTTCAATGCTTCACCATCTGGTAAGCTGAATGACCTGGGCCTCATTCTGCCTCTGACTACTGACCTTTCTTAACTAGATGGCTTCATCAGAAACACTGTCACTCTCAACACTGAAGCTCCTAAAGGCTGTGTTTTTTAACTTTCTGCTGTATTCCTAACAAACACACACACATTAATGTAGCCACACACAGATCTAACACCACTGTGAAGTTTAAAGTTGACACTGTGGTGGTAGACCTGATCACCAAGAATGATTTGAAGGCCTGCATAGACAAAGTGGACAGGCTGTCCCTGTGGTCCTTCTCATTCCTAAACATCAGCAAGACTAAGGGCTTGGTTATGGATTTCATCAAGGGGCAAAAGAAGATACTCAGCATTCATGATCAGCAACACATTTATCATGGTTCCACGTGTCCTTCCAGATGTCCTTCTAGATTACGTAGCACAGTAGAAAACATCCTCACTGCAAACATCACTGCCTGGTATGGTAGTTGCAGTAACAGCAAGTCCTGCAGATGGTAGTGAGGGCTGCTGAACAAATTCAGAGATCAACACTGCCCAGTTTGCAGGACATTTACACCAGGTGGTGCAGGAATAGCATTGAACAGAAAAGATCTCCAAGGACACGCATATGGTAAGTTCCTTCAGAATACAATGCTAAGTACTAACATACTAAGAAGGAGCATCTTCTCATAGACCACTAGAAGCCTAAAATCCTGAACTTTATTTTAGCTTTCCTGCACATGTTACATAATGTATACACATAGTACAAGCACATAGCATATACATGTTACACATGACAAAAAGCATAGGCCATACATACATACATTTTTCATGTGTATTTTTATAAACAACATGTTTGTTATTCTGTGTGCTCTTGTCTTAAACACTGATGCCTTCCTTTTTGTTTTACATCCTTTGTCAGCATTTCATATTTTTTGGCTATATTATCTGTGTGTGTTGTTACAAACTGTGTCCAGAACTTTCACAACTCATTTCTCTGTACCTTTGTAGCTGTTATGAATGCACATTTAACAAATAAAGCATTGAATCTACACCTGGGTTTACCCCTCCTCTTGCTCAATGTCTGCTGGGATTTGCCCAAGCTCACACAACCCATAAGTTTGAAAATCGTTAATATTTTAAGTAGGCAGGAATACACCAACATTTTAAGCTCTGAAAAAACAATTAAAAAAAAAAAAGTCTTACAATAAGGTATCAAGTTAAACACTTGGAATTGTAATAAAAATTAGAAAATTAATAAAATGCAGCAAGCTACATTTGCTCTCCTACACTAGCTAGCCAAGATGTATTTAGGTATATATAGTATGATCACCATAAAATTGGCATTCAATTTTTTAATAAAACATTCCATGGTTTCTGTTAGAGACATTAGATGAGCAATTTTAATCACCATTTGCTTGTGTATTAAGAGGAGGTATAATGTGAAGGACAAATTTTACACCATTGGATTGGTAGACCACTACGGAACTCTGTATCCCACTCTGAAGGTAGCAGAAAGGGAAGGTAAAAAGGAAAGTCCCAGCAATTTTAGTGTCATTTTTATTCAACAGTTAAAAAAAATTGAAAAACACACTTTCCAAAGAAGAAAGTATAACTAAAACATAATAGATTTTATTGCCTTGAGCAATCAACCTTTCTCTGTTGCTGAGGGCAAGTTTTGTAAGTTAATATAGCAAGCTAATTGTGCTTTGTTACACAGTGCCTATTGCTATTTGCTATTTTTGGGTACAGTGGATATAAAAAGTCTACACACCCCTGTTCAAATGCCAGGGTTTTGTGATGTAAAAAATTATACCAAGGTAAATCATTTCAAAACTTTTTCCACCATTAATGTGACCTATAACCTGCACAACTCAATTAAAAATATAACTAAAATCTTTAAAGGGAACAATAAAAAGCTTACAATAACCTGGTTGCATAAATATGCACACCCTTATACTATATACCTTATACTTTGTTGCAGCACTTTTGGCTTATATTACAGCACTCAGTCTTTTTGGGTGGGAGTCTAGTAGCATGGCACATCTTGATATGGCAATATTTGCCCACTCTTCTTTGCAAAAACACTCCAAATCCGTCAGATTGCGAGGGCATCTCCTGTGCACAGCCCTCTTCAGATCACCCCACAGATGACTCTTGGGCCATTCCAAAACCTTAATCTTCTTCTGGTGAAGCCTTTCTTTTGTTGATTTGGAAGTGTGCTTTGGGTGTTGATGTGCTGAAAGATGAAGTTCCTCTTCATCTTCAGCTTTCTAGCAGAAGCCAGGTTTTGTGCCAACACTGACTAGTATTTGGAACTGTTCATAATTCCCTCCACCTTGACTACAGCCTCAGTTCCAGCTGAAGAAAAACAGTCCCAAAGCATGATGCTGCCACCACCAGGATTCACTGGAGGTATGGTGGGTTTTTTTTGGTGATGAGCAGTCTTGTGTTTGTGCCAAATATACCTTTTGGAATTACTACCAAAAAGTTCAACCTTGGTTTCATCGGACCATAACACATTTTCCCACATGTGTTTGGGAGATTTCAAATGTGTTTTTGCAAAATGTAGCCAGGTTTGGATGTTTTACTCACACCCTACCCCATAGCCCAGACATATAAAGAAGATGGGAGATTGTTGTCACATGTACTAAACAGACAGTACTTGCCAGAAATTCCTGCAGCCCCTTCAAGCTTAATCAGATGCACTTTAAATGGTGGCAGTTGTGTGCTGACTTCCATTTAACATGAGTTTAATTGTGATTGGTTAATTCTGAACACAGCCACATCACCAGATATAAGAGGGTGCGCACACTTGTGCAACCACATTATCTCAGTTGTTTATTTTTACGTTCCCTCCCTAAAAGATTTCATATTGTTTTTCAATTGAGTTGTACAGGTTATAAGTCGCATTAATAGTGGAAAACATTTTGAAATGATTTATCTCGGTCTCTTTTTTTTACATCACAAAAATCTTGTATTTGAACGGGGGTGTGTAGACCTTTTATATCCACTGTACGTTTACCAATCAATGTTCATCTCCAATTCCAAATTTTGGTTTCAGCTACAAAAACGCATTAACTTTTCAACTGTGTTAGATTTGCTATGCTTTAATTGATGTTTGATATACGTTGATGTTTGATATTAACCATTTCTTATCAGGACTACATATGGTACTTTCTGGACTGGAGTCTCCCGACATCAACAATATAGTAGTTTTTACACCTTTAAAACAACAAATTTAGTTATTTGCTGCTACTTCTATGTAAAGCTTGGGTAAAAGTCATAATCCTGTAGGTACCCATGCATGAACAAATAATCATAGTCAAATATAATGAGACCTAGAAAAAGAGATAATGTCTTATGAATGTAGGGCTAAAGCAGCAAATAACACCAACAGCTATTTTAAAAGCCAATTTGGAAGTTATCAGGACAAAACAAAGCGAGGGGGAGTCATACGTGGCATTCTCCATCACTTTGCTTCTGATTGGGGATAACTGTGAATCAGGGTTGCAAGTTCATTATTTCACTGAAAAGCTGTCAATCAGTAGACAAACTATACCAGGAGCTCAAAAACAATGAGTGCCATTCATGACTGCTAACACAAAACCACAGACATTGTTAATGCATGGATCAGGAAGCGGGAAGCTCAACATGGGAGAATTGCTGAGGTCAATCTTTACTAACCATTACAAATTGAGGACAGTTTTAACCATGTAATAGATTCCAAACACTCTGAGTCTCTCATCAACCAACCCAATGAGGAAAAAACAAGACTTTTTCTCATTCTTGATTACAAGTACCTCTTTCTCTCTCTCTCTCTCTCTCTCTCTCTCTCTCTCTCTCTCTCTCTCTCTCTCTCTCTCACACACACACACACACACACACTCACACACTGCTTGATTGCTATGAGCTCCTCTGAACACAGGAGCCCTGACTGACCCAGCACACGTGCGTTTCCTTGACAACTGACCATTTGTGTGTTATTATTGCTCCGGGCCCTGAGTTAGACTTTCTCTCTCTCTCTTTCTCTCTCTCTCTCTCTCTCTCTCTCTCTCTCTCACACACACACACACACACACACACACACCCGTCACTGCTTTGCCCTACTAATGAAGTACCCTTTTGAACTTGCACATCTCTCAGGTGTTCGCATAAGTTAAACTGTTTGAGGCTAAATCAAAAGAAATTTGTTCAGATACCGTGTATTAATGCAATGTAATATTTGCAGTGTTGACTAAAATAAAACAGGTCATTTCTAATGTTTATGGTAACTCGCTACTTCTACTATGCTTGTAACTTTATCATACATGATGGTTATCAAACGAACAGATAAACAGCATTGCGACAATAAGTTTAATTTTGGATAAAAAGAGTGCTGCACGATCAACATGCTGCTTTCCTCTCATCCACTTTCTCTCTCCAGCTTATAATTATATGATAAACACTGACAATGTAACGGATTTATTATTATTAATATTATTATTAAAATTCATTTATTAATTTGCCGAACCGCTTACTTTTACTAGGGTCATGGGAAGGCTGTAGTCTGTGGGCGAAGGCATGGTACACCCTGAAAACCTCACCAACTCATTGCAGGGCCAACACACACACAGCCATTCACACTCACACCTAGGGACAATTTGGATCAATTAGCCTAATGTGCATGTCTTTGGACTGTCAGAGGCAACCCACACAAGCAGAGAGAGACCATGCAGACTCCACACATAAACACCCTCACTGAGCCTGGGACTTGATCCCCTGACATTCTTGGTGTAAGACTAACCATTACATCACCGTGCTGCGTGATTTCAGAACATTTGTGACCCGCTCCAGCATAAAACGGTTTAAGTCGCAAGGGAGTGTTTTGAGTAAAAGCCAAAGTAAGTTGAAAATGGCGTACCTGGACGAAAATGTGATATCGCCAAAAATACATCCTTCAAAGCATAATCTTTGACATGACCAAGTTCAAATATTCATAAACACTAAAATGGTTGTTTAAGAAAGGGTTCCATGTCAAAGTTGTTGAAAAACAATGGAAAAATCCACTTATTTTGCTGATATTCAAACCACTTTTGTGATTGCTCAGGGTATTCCCCTATTATCCATATTTGGTACCAGAATACTCTACCTACTTACAGAATCCCAGAAGGATTTCCAGCATCATACAGCAGTAAACCAATGAGAAGCCTCAAAACAGACTTGACTTGGTGTAAACAGAACTTCTTTGTTGCTAGAAAGATGCTAGTACAATCACACTGATTGGTCGAAAGCTGGATTCGTTTAGTTTATGGATGGTAGCGAGTTTCAAATGCAGACATTCAGAAACTGGTTATGTAACTGTAATTGCTATTTTCTCAAAAGTAGCATTTTCTGATTAGCGACATACAAAGTGATGTAACTCAGTCAATTTTCATGCTTTAATTGTGTATTATACCTCATTTTGAAGCATATTAAATTCTCTTTAGCTGAATATCTCAGTATGTCAAATTTCCTACTTAATCTATATGATGCTGGAGCGAGTCACATTTTTTCTTTAATGTTCACTATTGGCTTTTTAAAATGGTCAATTAATGTTCTAGGACAATGGCATGTTTCAATTTAATACCTATAATCCAAAGTTTTGTTATAATTTTAAACTTGCACTAAATATTCCCTGTAAATAAGCAATGTAATCATAGTACCCTCTCACAGCACACTGAGAGAGATTCAAGTGGGAGAATGCTGATTATCCTCTTGCAAATGTGTGTTTTTATAATCATGTTCTGGAGAATAGGCTGTTCCTCCTCCATATCTTTTCCTATCTCTGCCTTGCAGCCTGACCTATCTTATGATTACACAGATAAACAAAAAATCCAATCGCCCCTGTCTAGATTATGTCGAATAAAAATATGCATTTTGATTGTTTGATTGTTTGCAGAAATGGATTTTTGCCTGTCAAGCACTTAATTGGCTGACCCTGATTGTTGTTTCATCACAGTGTATAATTAGGCATTAAACCAGCAAATGTTTGGAGGGCAAAAAACTCTTAAAACAGTGCATAAATGCAACACAAAAATCACTGTGGGAAGAAATGTGTAGATGAGTGGGACTGTGTTACATTCATAACATGAACCTGATATCAGAGTGGCTATTATCTAGCATTACTGGCTGGCTTGCAATGAAGTCGTTCATCACAACTTAATAAGACCCTGCTAACGTAACCCCCCACCCCCCAACACACACACACACACACACACACACACACACACACACCGGTTACTGCTGCAGGGATCACATTTCCATCAATTTATGGAGTCAGATGAAGGTTCATGAGAAATCTGAAGATCGACATGTCATCAAGTCATAAGGTTTCAGAAAGCTTTTCCCTTTATTTTCTTTTTGTAAAAAAGGTAGTCATAATCACGTGAAATATATCATGGTGCAATTTAGGTGGCCTTCTACACTTAACTTTTATCTGCCTGCTTTTTGCCACCTGCTTCATTAACCTGTCAAGTGGTAATGTGCTCTGGAATGACATCAATGCATATGCTTTACAACAAAACACACACTAATCAAAAATTATTATTAAAGCTTTTCATCCCTCATTTTTATCAGTCACAAATACAGTACAGTCTGCATTTAATTTCAATGCACTGAAATAAGAGCCTGGTTACTATTATGGGAGCTCAAGAAGCGTTAGGTTCTTTACATCACAAAACCTCTGAGATGAAAAATAAAAGGAGGGTCTGTTGTAAAATATGTACTGCAGTCCTGCTTGCATTTATTAGCCAACATCTGTATAATTCTCTGATGGCAATAAAACTCATCCCTTCCTCAGTGCTGAGTGAATTTGTGAAGCAGGACTTAAATTAACACAATCTGGCTATTAGAATCACTGAGCCCAATAATTAAACAGCCCAGCACTTCCCTTAGTGCTAATGAAAAATGCCTTATTGGAGAGGGTTTTTGAGTTCAGCATTTAAAATCACTTTCTTCCACATGGTCATACACATTCTGCACTAGCATTTTACATTACTAGTAGGTATGTGTTTTTACTGGAACGCAGTACCTGAAGTTCCACCTTGTGAATTAAGTTGGATAAATTTGGTTTTTAATTTATCCAACTTTTTGACCATTTAGACGGTCAAGCCTGCAAAGGAAAAGCATGATAAAAGTAGTAATATAAAAGCTATTGTTAAAATACACAAATTGGGTACTGAAATATAAACAATCTACTATAATAGAAAAGGTAAATGAATAATGTACTGTGTCAAAAAGAGACCATTTTTGTCATCAGCTCACTGTTCCAGGGGCTCATTTACAAATCCACAAAATATGACTGTATTATCTGAAGATTTTAGGAGTTCATAGAGCAAAGATATTGACAGCCAAGGAACTGACAGTATGACTGATGACTGTTGAGATTGTTGACAGGCTTGACTGACTATATACTGTATGTCTTTATGGAAGCAATATTATGTAATAATATTAAAGTGTTGGGCACAGTGGTTAGGTTCTCCTCAGTGAGAAGGTCTGAAACTTGGCAAAGGGCCTGTCTGTGTGGAGTCTGTGCTTTTTGAGTGCTTTTTGTGTTTAGAAATGGATTTCCTCAGGTACTCTGGTTAGCTCAAACAGTCTAAAGACATGCACTTTAGGTCAAATGACTACTCTAAATGGCCCATAGGTGTGAATGTGAGTGCAGTGTTACCCTCCGATGGACTGTAGATCTGTTCAGGTTCTGGACCTGTATTATGCATTAATTGAGATTAATCTGGTTCTGAATTATCTTAAATAAATTAAATCCTCGAAGTTTGTAAAGGTCATGGGAATTGAAAGAACTATAATTTATTGATTAAGTTCACAAGTTGCATGTACCGCAGTGCTTATAATACCACTTATAATAATAATGTGTGGATTGATTTTTTTTTTTTTTAATAGCAACACAGCATCGACAGCACTTCTGATTGTAATTTAAATGACAAGTTTATACTGACACACTCATTCAACACTATCACTATACACCAACAATGATGCCACATACTGAGATCACATTTTCCCCCATTCTGATGGTTAATGTATACATTACCTAAAGCTGCTGGCTGATTAGGTAATTGCGTGAGTGACTAGGTGTAATGGTGTTCCTAGCTGATATGTAACAGCACAAGGTATATAAGAGCATGCTCTGTCATGTTTTATTCTTTACTCATGCAAGTGGCATAAAGTCAACAGGAAAGGCTATTAAGCATTAAATAATTAATCATTTTATCAAAAAAATAATAGAATCGTGATATTGATGTTAACAGGAGCAGTATGTTATAAGTAAATAGAGGAAACATTTTCCTGAGTGTTCTCAACTGTCTACTTATTTCTTGCTATAAATTTCCATTTTCTGATGTGCTACCTGATCAGTCTCTGTTTCTCAGCTCTCCATGGTGTCTCACACATCTTTCCATCCCATAATCCCTCTGCCTCCCTTTGATTTCCCTTTCTTTCTTATCCTCGACGAGTTTTTTTTTTCTTCTTCTTTGGTTCCTCTTTGGTACTGTGCTCTAAATCAGGTTTGTAAAGAGTGTTAGAAGACCTGCTGAGAATGAGAGAGAGAGAGAGAGAGAGAGAGAGAGAGAGAGAGAGAGAGAGAGTCACCATCCTACATTATTAATCCTGTTTGTTTGTGTGCCTTTTCCACTCATTAAATAGCCAGGCTGAGTATGAGAGCTGGGACCCTCAAGCCATTGTGTATTTTTCTCCCTACCTCCCTCCATATCTTTCCCCATCTGTCTCACTATCTGTCTCCTTCTATCTATCTCTCTCTGTGTCCCCAATTAGGCTGCAGAGTGGAGGCCAGCAGACAGCACCTGCCTGTGAGAGTGAGCTGAGCAGATGACAGGAAGAGCTTATGACTACACCTAATACCCAGATGGAGGGGTGGAAGAGAGGATGAGGAGAACCCGGTCAGAACATCTGTGTATCCGGCATTACAGCGTACAAGTGAATCTCTGTATGGAAATTGCAACTTACTTCCAAGTAAAGAAGACATAGTAATCATTGAGATAGGAGTCACAGGACAGTATTACAGAACTGCTACCTTTTTGAATGTGCCTTGACAATGTTAGTGTGCATAAAAAAAAAACAAAAAAAAAAAACATGGCATTGATTTAGTTCACTTAATGATTCACAATGATTTACTACTTTAACTAAAAATGAAAACCATACAGAAAAACATTTTTGTATTGTAAGCTTCATAAATATTTGTTTATTTTCTATTCTATTCTATTATTATCTATTATCTAGCTTTGGACAAGCTTCGGACAAGAGACAAAGACAGAGTACATCCTAAACAGGTTGCCAATCAATTGCAAGGCTAACAAAGATGCAAACAACTATTCACGCCTATGGGCAATTTAGAGTAGCCAGTTTACTTAACATTCGTCTTCGGACTGTGTGAAGAAACCGGAAAGAAAAACTTGAAGAACCTGAAGAAAACCCACACAAGCACAGGCACACATAATGCCACACAAAAAGCCCCTTGATCGAGATTCGAGGCCCAAACCTTGCTGTGAGGCAATAGTGGTAATCGCTGATCCCCACCAACTAAGAAACTAAGATTCTTTATTCAAGACCAGTTTATGTAAAGATATTAATAATACGTCTGACTGAATATGATACTAGCACCTCCACCTCACAACAAGTTCCTGGGTTCAAGCCTAGGCACAGGTGTTTCTGTGCAGAGTATGCATGTTCTCCCCTTGCTTACGTGGGTTTCCCCTGTGTACTCTGATTTCCTCCCACAGCTGTCCCAAATCGCCCCCAGGAGCACATGCAAGTGTGAATGGTTGGGTGTTGGCCCTGCAATGTCCTTCGCCCAATATCAGCTGAGATAGGCTCCAGCCTCCCGACGACCCCAGCAGGATTAAGCGGCTTGGCAAATAAGTGTGTTATACAAATATACTTTAATAATATGTATGTCATCGGCATGGTGGCATAGTGATTAGCACGTCTGCATCAAAGCAAGAATGCCCTGGGTTCCGGTCCCAAACACGAAGACGACATTTCTGCTTGGAGTTAGCATGTACTTGCATCGGTTTTCTCCACGTGCTCCAATTTCCTTGTACAGTCTAAAGACATGCACATTAGGCTAAATGGATGATCCAAATTGTCTCTAGGTGTGGGTGTGAGTGTTTGTTGGCCCTGCAATGGTTTGGCAAGCTGTTCGCGGTGTAACCCACCTTCACTCAGTCAGCTGAGATAAGCTCTTGCCTATAAATGAATCATGAATGAATGAATGAATGAATGAATGAATGAATATTTATGCCAATACTTTACTTCTGTAATGGCATTTAACATATTTAATATCCTTTAATTTTTTTCCTGATTAATCTTCCCCCACTTTCTGGTCTAATTTGCACAGATTGTTTGGTTCATCATTGCTCAATCTCCTTGACATTCTGTAATAGCTCAGCCAGATGCTGCTGCCTTCTGCAATCAGGTATATGCACATAGTAATGGACCAGCTTTTGCTTCTTTAATCTTTTTTTGGTGTTGATTTTGCATGCTTTGGGTTTCTGTCTTACTGTACAAAGTACAGCCTTTCATACTTCACCCCTTGTAAAATTTGATTCAATGTAAATTTTCTTTACATAGAATTTTTCTTTACATAGAAATAGACCCAGAAATTTACATTAAACTGTAAGAGTCACCATATTTTTGATGCTATGATATATTATTCTGATTACAGAACTGTGTGTAATAAATCATTCACCACTATGTTTGCAACAGAATTTCCTACCAGTCAATATAAAAAAAGCATTTTACAACACCATATCAGAAAACCTTGGGTGGTAGTGTATGTTAAAAAAATAAAATAAATAGACCACAGGGGTCCAGACACTCCCATTGGCAGGACCATTTGATTTGTCCTGTGTCTTTTCCTTTCCGATCTATTGCAATAAGACGCCTTGGCAAGCTGAATACAGAAAAAATTCACTAACCTGACTGCTGTGACCTTGAAACAAGGTCTAGGGTACCAATATACAATCCCCGCTGAGCCCTTTGTGAGTGGAAACCACCCACTAAATTTGGTGATCCTATGTCATTTCCTTTCAAAATTATTACACTAACAAGCCTTGACAAACTAAATATAGAAAGGGTGACCTTGTGACCTTGAAACAAGGCCAAGGTGACCCATATTCAATCCCAACTGAGATCTTTATGATTAGAACCCATCCACCAAAGTTAGTGATCATATGTAATTTCCTTCCAATGTTATTAGCTGAAAACAATAATTTGTTGAAAATCTTTAAACTGTAATGCAATTAAAACAATACAAAATAACATTATTTGATCTTTTACCCCATGGATTTTTTATTTTTTTTTAATAAACACTTTTTAAATTTTTGATTCTTCTAATACCAAAACCAAAAAAGTTTGGTAAAGCAGTTAAAATTTGAAATGTTGCCGCTCCTTCTAAAAAATAAAAACTTGATTCTGTCTCATTTCCACTGTCCCAACCTTTGGAATATGTTGTAGGCCTGAAAGTCAAGAATTGATGTATATTAACAAATGAAATGAAGCTGGCTAGACAAAACATGACAAATCTTTGCTTCATATTATATGCAATGAAAAACAAGTCAAAGTAAATTTATAAATTACTGTTTTCTTTTTATTTTCAGTTTCCATACCGTCAGATTTGTTTCTCTGATCTGCAGTTGTATTACATGGAAATTGCCCCAGAGACAATCACAAGGTAAAGCATGCTTACATTAATTTGAAAAATATTTCACAGCCAGTTCTACATGAACAATAAGTCCCATATAGAGCTAGACTATTCAGTCAAATACTGATTCAAATAAGGGGCAACAAATAGTGTTTGAATAATTCTATAACTGTAATTTACAAACAAAGGTGTACCGATAATAAATTAATTAACTGGCCCAGAGGTCATGTAAAAGCTCTGCTGTTCCAGGGTTGTTTACCTGGTCTGCATTGGTCACCTGAATCAAGTTGTGAAGTGGAGTGAAACCATTTTGGAAGGAGATCCAGAGCTGCCTTGTAAGTGCTTGAAATGTGAAACCTTAAACCGCCTCCTCGGTTTAATGTTGTTTTTTCTTCTTCACATAGATCACACTTTTACTCCTCTTTCAAACCATCTCTCTTCCCTGTCCAGAATCTGTATATTGCTGTCATCAAATGAGTGTCCCTTGTCTTTGATATGTAAGTGGACTTCTGGATTTCTTTGCTGATTTGTCAAAAGCCCAGTTTGATTATCCAGGTTTGCAGAGCTTTCTTGACGTGTTTTTGTTCTTTTTTTCCCCATCATCTTGGTGGGAATAATTTCAGACCGGTGATGCAGAGTTCTGATGACAGACAGTTTGTCTTCCAGAGGGTGGTGTGAATCAAAAAGCAGGTACTGATCAGTGTGTGTTGGTTTCCCGTAGACTTCAATACTGAGACTTCCATCCTCCTCCACGTGTACAACACAGTCCAAAAAAGGTTCCAGAAGTAACAACACGACATCCAACAGAGAGGAGAAGAAAAGCAGGGGAAAAAATATTGTCATTCCATATGTGGCAGGAGTGTCTGAGAAACTTCGAAAGATTTTCTCTAAACATGACATTCCAGGAAATTTCAAACCCAACACCACCCTCAGACAAAAACTGGTTTACCCCAAGGACAAAACTTCCAAAGAGAAGCTGAGCGGCATTGTGTACGCAGTCCAGTGTTACGAGGAGTGCTCAGACCTGTACATAGGAGAAACTAAACAACAACTGCACAATCGGATGGCGCAACACAGGAGATGATTGAGAATCTACACCAAGTTGTAAAATTGGTTGAAATGTGATCATAGTTTGCTTTGTTAAAAAAATAATCTGTTTTTCCTTTCTATCTTTACATAAAATGTAAAATAACTTAAGGCTTAATTCATAATTTTGGTAGGGGTATTAGGTCTCTGGCAAATTTGTTCTAAAAATATGTATTGCTTAGACCCAGCCAAACATTTTATTTTCTGTAATGGCAGAAATTTTGAAATGATGGATGGAAATTAATTTTGCATTGACAGGACTCCAAATGGTTCCTGAGTTTAATATAAATCCATCAAGACATTGACGAGACGTGGCTCACAACCTGTTTGGCAGCTGCACCATGAATTGATTAGTGTGCTTCAGGAAGAAGAAAAAACAAACGTATATAACCTTTGTTGAGATTAGTCTTAAAATCATCTGAACCACATTAAGTAAAAACTGAAAAGAAAAAAAAACAAACAAACAAAAAACAAATTGGAGGGGTGGGTTAACAAAACTGAAAGTGATATGAAGGAAATTAAGTCATGAGTTCCATGTGGAAAAATAATTTAATTCCTAGTTCAAAATATTAAAAGATTCCCTGACCCAATGACGGTGCTAGAGGCACTGTGTAGCAGAACTCCAAATTGGTGAAATAAAGATAGGCACTATCTTTAACCTTAAATTTTAACGATTTACCATGTGCTCCTACAGGCTTCAACAGACTAAATAAATGAAACTTTATCCTTGTTCTGTAAGTGTTGTGTAAGTTTCCTCCAAGTTCTCTGGATTTCTCCCACAGTCAAAAGATATGACCATCTGCCTACTCTAAATTGTCCATTGGTTATCCATGCAGCTTATCCATTTGGGAAGCTGGTGCTAATCTCAGCTGACTATGGGAGAGCATACTTAAATTTAGACATCCTGGAGCATCATGCTTTTGGCTGTAAGGTGGTGACAAGGAGCAGATTCATTTCAGGCTCATAACAGGTAAAACACAATACTGAAAGAGTGTAATGTATGAGATGATAAAATAGAAATGGCATTAAGGAAGAACTTAATGCATATTAGTATTTATTTTATTCTGGTGTAAATAAATAAATAATCAAGACTTTGAAGCTGATTAAATCCGAGGAGATTATCATGGGAATATGCTAGATTGTATGTTGATAGTAATCACTCTGACATGTGTGATGTGTGCAGTGTGCAGAAAATTTTAATTTCACACTCAGGCTCAGAAAACAAGCAGTGCCTCTATCCTGACTTTGATGTTATAGAATATGTCATTGGTTTTGCGGTACAAAATGTGCTTCACAAACAAGAGAAGCACTTGTAAACCAATGTTGAATTAAAATTAGACTAAAATGCAGCAATGAAATCTGTCCCTTGTAAGGTGTTAGTCCAGTGTTAACATGCATCTCAAACTGCACCCCACCGTTGATGCTGCAATGAAACTGCTTGACACTGTGAAAAAATAACATTCATAAAAATGCACCAACTCTCTGGGTCACTGTAACCTCACCCTTATTGATTTTATTCCATAACCAGCACAAATGTTTGTCCTCTTCTTACTACCTAAGTGAAGAGTAATCAAACATGAGTAGATTGCCACAGTTATGCTAGGTGACAGAGACAGGGGGAGTGGGAGAGTATAGATTATAAAATAAAAGAGAAAGTAAAGCAATAACAAGCATTCATAATGCCAAACCCCTGCAAAGCCCAACAGTCCCATATGAACCAATAAGATGTCAAAAACCTATTGATCTCAAAATGTTAAAGAATCATTTTTAAAACCCTTGGATACAGAATTTGATCTGGATCATCTCCAAAATCTAATGGAATTTTCCTTGTCCCAAGCCTCACCTTTGGTAGAAATTTCATAACAATCTGCACATAACTGGTTGTGTATTCCTGCTAACAAACGAACAAATACATAAACCGAGGAGAACACAGAGGGGACAACATAACCTCTTTGGCAGAGGAAATAAGAGACTTATTTAGATCTTTGCCTTGCTGTGGACTATATTCGTTTAATGGACACAAAGGAGCATAGGAGTGTTTGTAAAATTAAGCAGTGCAGGCTCATTTGGAAGCCTTTGGCATTACTGAGGAGCAAAGCATGCATGTTCAGACAAGGGGAAATGGTACAAACCCAACAAAATCCTTCAAAACCCTTTTTTTCCCCACTCTCTGTCATGACTTAATACAGATGAATGGGCTTTTACCTCAATATCCCATGATTAATCTGAATGCCAGAGAGTTCATCAAATGTACTGTTGTGGTCTGCTGCTGAGACAACAAGCATAATTGCAAATTACACTCAATCTAGCAGAGTAGGGGTTCCATTAGAAAAGAAATTACATATATTTATGAGTTTTACACTATACTCAAGATTATTTAATAGTGAAAACCATACTAGTTATGTCTAATTTTCATTTAGCAACAGGGTAATATAT
>JBCNYH010000012.1:38517433-38528669 GCA_039654325.1 Tandanus tandanus
GAAACGTTGTTTCGTTTCACTATGTACTGCGTCAGCTATATGTGGTTGAAATGACAATAAAGCTTCTTGAAGTTGAAGTTGAACTTGAAGACGAAAACCACTGCTGAGCAAAAAGAACATTAAGGCTTGTCTCAATTTTGCCAGAAAACATCTTGATGATACCCAAGACTTTTGGGAAAATACTATGTGGACTGATGAGACAAAAGTTGAACTTTTTAGAAGGTGTGTGTCCCATTACATCTGGCGTAAAAGTAACACCGTATTTCAGAAAAATAACATCATACCAACAGTAAAATATGGTGGTGGTAGTGTGACGGTCTGGGGCTGTTTTGCTGCTTCAGGACCTGGAAGACTTGCTTGTTATAAATGGAACCATGGATCCTGCTGTCTACCAAAAAATCCTCAAGGAGAATGTCTGGCCATCTGTTCGTGACCTCAAGCTGAAACGAACATGGGTTCTGCAGCAGGACAATAATCCAAAACACACCAGCAAGTCAGGGGCAGTGGTGGCCTGGTGGTAGGGTGCTAGATTACTAATCCCAAGGTTGGGGGTTCAAGCCCCACTATCAACGGGTTGTCACTGCTGTCCCCCCCAGTGCAGTTATCAAAGGCCGGCCATGTCTCTCACTGTCTATGGTGAGAGGCATGTAAAAGAACCATTGCTGATTTTCGTCAAGAGTAGGAATAGCCGTCAGCATGTTTCTGCCCTGTGCTGGGCAGGGCACCAGCTTCCTCAGGATTAAGCGGTTCAGAAAATGGATGAATGAATGACACCAGCAAGTCCACCTCTGAATGGCTGAAGAAAAACAAAATGAAGACTTTGGAGTGGCAAAGACCTGACCTGAATCCTATTGAGATGCTGTGGCATGACCTTAAAAAGGCGGTTCATGCTCGAAAATTACAACAATTCTGCAAAGATGAATGGGCCAAAATTCCTCCACAGCACTGTAAAAGACTCATTGCAAGTTATTGCTTTATTGCAGTTGTTGCTGCTAAGGGTGGCCCAACCAGCTATTAGGTTTAGGGGGCAATCACTTTTTCACACAGGGCCATGTAGGTTTGGATTTTTTTTCTGCTTTTTTTTCTGCTTCTATATGGAAACTCTACATCTTCAACTGGTAAATGAAAAAATAAATATAACATATTTGTGATGTGAAGTTGTATCATTTGATTGAACTACTGAATACAGCATGTTCCTGTAGATGGACTTTGTTTTATGGTTGATAGACATTTATTTTAATACTTATTCTAAACACTGCTTGGGTTTGTTGACATTCTAATAAGAAGAGTGTGTTAACTTCCAGAAATTAACGATGGGCACCCACAGTGTCTGGCAGATGCGAAGTTTGACACATACCTCATATATGGTACTCAAAATGTGCAAAATACCTATTGAGCATCCTATGATCATGGAACACATAATACATATGTAAATTACTCATAACTTGGACATAATATGGTGTAAGATGATTGCGGTATGTTACGTCTGAACGTATTAACATATTAGGCATATTAATAGCATAACATGGCATTGTGAACGTAGTAACAGCATATGCAGATTGCTTTTGGTGTGATCTAGTCTTAAGTCGAAAGTACAGGACATAGTTAACATATAGAATGGATGTACAATGAGCTTACTTTGGTATTTGGCAGCCCGACCCAGGATCAAACATGAATATGTGACAGTAGCTTAAGGTGGCACATGATGTGTGACAAAAATAGATAATTTTGGTTTTGTGCTCCAAACAAAAGAAATATAATTTAACTGCAGCATATCATGCTTCACTGTGAAACCCTGCCAAATGATAACTGTAGTGAAGCATGGAATCCACAAAGAGAAAATTCACTGAAAACATACCTAGGTTATCTTCTATCTCAAAGGAACCCATTGTTATTTGATGTTATTTGTTTGCTGAGCTACTTATCTACAATGTACCAATATATTAAACTACATATCCATCCACACATTGTAAATAGGTCAGATCTTTGAGACCGGTGTGATTAGTGTAACTTTGGCCGGGATCAGCTTCCGGTGTTTACTTCGTTGAAATAAGGACAAAAAACAAACACACCGCGCACTCACACCTAGGGGCAATTTTGAGCAGCCAATTAGACTAATGTGCATGTCTTTGGACTGTAGGAAGAAACCAAACCCACGCAAGCATGGAGAAAACTAACAAACTACACAGAAACTCCCTTTTGAAACAGATCTTCTAACAGTTAATGCAAAGGTAGACCTTGCAAGAGTAAGTCACCCTGACAATGCCTTTACAGGACTTTTGCATTCCTTTTTGTCCAGTGGTCAGTATGGTCCAAGCGCATGCTGCGGAGTGGAAAAGTGGCAACACATCTTTTTTATGCTTCTCTTAAAGACAGAACTCCACATTTTGAGAGGGTCTGCCTTTCCGTTTGCTGAAGCACTTTGCCCTGTGATACAGTCTGCCACATATATCTTGAAGTCCAACAAGCTGCGTCTTTGGTGGGATCTCCACCTCCTTAGAGTTCATGATGTAGCATCGTAACAGCACAACTGTGAGGTCAAGCATGTGGAGTGCACTTCTTTCCATTTCTTGTATCTAATTCTGGTATGATATAGAACAATTATTTAATCTAACAGATTCATAACACCCATGCTCTTATTGTATAGAGCCACAAACTTAGTACACATCATGCTTGTGACCTGTTTTCTATGCTTATTCCATCTCTCATCTGTGGTGATAAGGTTTCTAGTGCAAATGTACTGGGGAGAGTAACTGATCTTCACTGATTGCCAGTTCATACAGCCACCTGTGCCCTATTCTCAGCTCTTGTTTTTGGCTTGCAGGTCTTGGCTAACAGGTTTATGCTCCGAACAAAAGCACTAGGGTATGATTTCAAAAACATAAGCCGATTTGTCCTTCTATACATCCATTTTCTATTTGTCTAAATCATTTTTAGAAATATATTTAAGTATCATTAACTAAAGAATCCACTAGTTTCACTGACTATGTTGTTCTATAGTTAATCAGTAATGCCATCTGGCAACATGCCTAATTTATTAAATAAAAAAACACACAATAATTTTGTTTAAATAAGATTTGTATGATATAAATTGGTCACAACTAACCATATATTTTGCAGGTTTTTATAAACTGCGAATATATCAAAAATTGGGGAAAATGTGTATGAGAAAGGGTCAGATTCTGGGGTTGTAAATGTCATGTGATACATTCCAGTACCTCACTGTTTAAAACAGTGCTCTACCTTCTATGTAAAGTGTAATCAGTGTTTCAGTTCATTTTTAATTATCTGGAAGTGTGAAAAAAGAAATAAAGAAAGTGTGTGTTCCCAAATGGGGTCACATTTTAATGACATCCTCCTTTTTCAGGGTCGTATTTTGTAAAGCTCCCGGTAGGACGTGGGAGACAACAAAGGGCAAGAAGGACAAAAAAATGTGTATTATACATACATAATGTTTTCACTATTATTTAAAATATTACAAATATTACTTTTCAAACTGCAATGTTTATTTGAAAGTAATTTCTTCAGCATACATCATTTCCTCACCTTATCTAGTAGTGGCATAATTAACACCAGAAGATATAAGTGTCCCCAGTGGTGTCCATTCTTAGTGCTGTGTTATGAGGCTGACAAAAATAGAAAGGACATGAACCAGCAGTCTGAGATCCCAGGCTGACGCCCTGAATGGGCAATGCTTTGACTTCTAACACAATTAAACAGATCTTTAAAAGTTCCTAATGCCTACATTCCTGGTCTTGCCTGTAATTGAACCTTGGATTTAGGTCTCTTTTCAGATGTGTAATTGTGAGGGATGGAAAACCTTCTCAACTCTTAGCCATAAATCTGTATAATGATTCATAAAAATGCTAATTAAACAGGTAATGAGAGAATATTCTATGATGAACTTTTCAAAAAAGAGCAGATGTAATGACCTTTTAAGAGTGCTGCCCAAGACTCCTTCAAGGGATGTCTATGATTGACAAATAACTGCAAATAAATCTGATTCAATCTAGAATGTTAAGTACAACAACAGATATCAGACAATTTTTAAATTGCTGGTGGCATTCAGGATATTTTTAATCTGTGTTCTTTGTTGGCCATATCAACTTAAAAAGAAACCTAATTAGGGACATTAGGGGTATTGCCAGTTAGCTAGTAATTACAGGTGTGTGTGTCCCTTCACTATTTTGTTGCCTTACAAGTAAAATGGATATATGGGGGGTTGGGTTGGGGTATCAGTTGATTTACACAACATACCAACAACTTATTCATATTTTAAGTATTTGTGCATGTATTTCACATTTTTACATTATTAACTTCAAAAATAATCTTGAATGTACTATTAACTGAGTCTGCTATGCACTTTGCATAGCCTTGGCCAGGGTGAGGTTAGGTTCAAGTTGAAACCACTGTAACAAAATTCTGTCCAGGATTCTCACTACCATTCTCTCCCTAATTGGTATGTCATAAACCACACTAAGCTGTCAAAGTGGCACAAAAGTTTGACATACAGTAATAAAAGTCTCCACACTCTCTCCTGTTTCTTGATTTCTCAAGAAAACTCTAGCCCTTTCAAAGATACAAATGTATTTACCAACAGATGGCTTCTTAGAAGTCTTTTTAAGTTTATTGTAGTCCATTTTTTTCTTCTGCTGTAAATGGAAGAACACTGAGTATGCCTCTGGCTTCGTCACTTAAAGTGTACAATAAATGTAAAGATTGATAGGCTTAGAGCCTGCTGTCAAGACCTGATGAAATTCTAAAGTGTTCAAAATAGTCTGATTCATTTTAGCCTATTGTTAATGCATAGGAAATTTACATTTCTTCTCCTACTGACAGAGAACTCTGTTCACTAGCAGGCTACTCACAGTTCTTCTCACCCTCGAAAAGGACTTTCACTTCTGACACCATATACTACTGTTGTATTCATATAAATAAAAGAATGAAAGGGGTGGAGGTACTCTGTGCATGTTACTCCCTTGTTTACTTCCTTGTTTTGATGTCATATATACATTCCCCTTAGAGGACACTGATATGTTTAATTTTTGTAGTGTCAATCATTGGTTATGTAATTGGTTATGAGGTGACAATTTTCATTGTGCCTTGATAGCTGCCAGTGCTTACTACCTTGTTGGTGTTGTAGCAACTGTGCCTTAAACATACTAATTAACCAGCAAAGCATGAATAATATAGCTAGATATTCATCATTAAAAACAGTTTGGATTCACTGCCACTCAAGCCTCCCAGAACAACAACAGGAATGCCACTATTCATTAGCAGATATGATAGCATGATTGTTGTGCAAAAAGTATAATCACCTAGCAAATGAAAATAAATGATAGACAAACACAGATTTTGATGGACTGCATTTTACAACCCTGCCCATCAATATTATGGATTCATGATTTACAGTAATGCTGCCTCTGATTATTAAATCTATTATAACAAATTAAATTATAATTATTGTTATGATAACTTTCATGATAGCTTTTACTGGTTTTCACTGTTCATGCAACAATTGACAATAAAGATCTCTTAGCTTATCGTATTACTATATTGTATAAGTGTATTTAATAACTATGTAATTACACACAATTATATAAAATTATGCCTGAAAAATCTTACTACAAAATGAGTAATTGCAGTTACTCTCATCATTTTTCATATGAGAGCACAAAGTAAAGATGATATCAATATTTGCACATTTTTAATAAAGCAATATTCAATTGTTGTTGCCTGTATTTTAATGTGTAAATATACACATATAAATATACACATACTAAAATGTCAAAATTGCACTACAACATAAGCAACAACCTAGAAACAATATAGTTCAGTGGATATGACAAAATACTTTGTCAGTAAAACTCTGTGACTCTGTTCACTTTTTGTTCAAAAACAACTGCATACATAAAGTAATGTGGAGATTGTAACTAGAAGAATTGTGACTATGGCCAGATAATTGTACAGTACATTGAAATGGGTGGAGGAGCTGATGCTAAGACTACATATGCAGATCAGTTTGTGTTTTATTTTACATATAATACATAAATGCGTAGCAAAATCATTTTATGTAAAACCAATTACTTAGATCAAGGTAATAGCTGCAAATTTATATGGATTGGTACCTAAATCTGGAACTGCCTACACACACATACACATAATCTTCCACTGACACCACTAATTAAAACACCACATGTAACCTAAAATGTAGATTAATTTTCATGGAATGTTTGGCCATGTAGACAGAAAGCATGAGCCATAATCCTGCAAAATTGTGTAAGTCGATTACTACCTTATACTGGTAATGGCAATCATCATAAATCTTTTTCTTCAGAAATTATAGTAAAAGTGCTACAAGAGAAGCAGAAAACTAATATAAGGTTCATATATTCTCCGTGAGCATTAGAATTCTGAGATATGAGCAGCAAGAAAATACAAAATACTGTCAGAGCATTACCTTCACTGTAATGCTTGTCACTGGCAGGAAAGCACAAGGGATGCACAAACAGTTTGTGACTGACAGGGTGCCCATAAACAAACAACAGAACAGATGCCATTTGTGGGGAAAAACATCTAGTAAAACTTGTGGCACCTAATTTGTGTTGACTGTCAGTTGTGTGACTACAGTAATTAAGCTACTGTTAGCTGCAGCACTAAACAAAAAAAATTATGTGATTATTTGTGACTGAAGGACTCTAAAGGGCAGTGGTGGCTTAGTGGTTAATGCGATGGGTTAATGATCTGAAGGTCAGCGGTTCTATCCCTACTGTTGGGCCCTTGAGCAAGGCCCTTAACCCTCAATTGCTCAGTTGTATAAAAAAATGATAATTGTAAGTCGCTCTGGATAAGAGGGTCTGCCAAATGCTGTAAATGTAAATGTAAAGTAAAATGAGATTTACTGAGAGAAAGAGATAACCCCCCAAAAGAATTAGTCTTCATTATAACTGCTATTTGTGCTGCTGCTCAAAACTCTGGTCTCATTTAAAACAATACTTGTAATAATAATTAGTTTACATGCATATGTATACATCTATATATGATTCAAGGAAAAAATACTTACTAAATCATTTCACTTTGCATACCTAGGGATGTCTGTTCTGTTTATCTTACTCTTTTAGGTTGCTACATTTATGGCTTTTGGCAGACACCATTATCCAGAGTGATTTATAATTTTATAATTTTTTATAAAATTATATTATTATTATAGAATATAAAAAACATATTATTCATTTATAATTTTTATACAAATGAGCAATTCAGGGTTAAAGGCCTTGCTCAAGAGCCCAGCAGTGTTAGTACCTTGGTGGTACTGGGGCTTGAAACCCTGAACTTTGGATCAGTAATCCAGAGCCTTATCCACTGAGCCACCACTGCCACTACCATTGGTAGGATTTACATGACATATGTAACTTTAATGGAGATGGCTAGTGAGTATGATAATCAGTCTACCAAATGTGTGATTCGCTGCATGTATTTCATTCAGGGATAAGAGCTTTCATGGTCAGGAGAATGTATTTATCTTACATTAAGCATATGGAAGGGTCTATTAAAAATGTAATTTAACTGACAATCTAAAACAAGAATTAGAAGAGAAAAGAAAGAAAAAAATAGAAAGAAAGAAAGAAAGAAAGAAAGAAAGAAAGAAATTCTTTACCATATAGTTGCCACCCTGTGGATTCCACAAGTGTAGCATTCTCATATGGCAGATTCTACAGAAAATGGGTGGAAATGATCCCACTTAATTTTTAAAAAATACATTCTAAAAGCAATCTAATGCTATTGGTTTATGATGTTATTTACATTATAAAAATCATTCCTACCAAATTTCAGACCTGGCCCAATCATAATATAACCATTAAGGGATTTTGAAATTTTGGGTATGTTGTTAATGTTATGTGCACAGAATTTATGGCATAAAATGGACAGAAAACAGTCATCAGTGCCACATAGTTTCAATGTTAAATATTTAATGAATAATTGCTTGCACATTTTGAAACACTTGTAGCCTGTTTAAAGTGCTTTGTCAACAGCTGAATTATGCTTTGAAGAAAAATTGTGTCATTGCTAATGTTACATGGACAAAATTGTATGTAACGTTAGCAACATGCCATCAAATTGACAAAGAAACTCAACCAGATTATCATTTCAGAGAAGCAGAAAACAAATGTATAGATTCAAGCAAGATCCTTTATTTGAACAACAAATTAACAATCACGTTTGTTCAAATCACTGGCAGGTAAGAACCCGAGCAGAAACACATGCGCAGAAATGCCTAGGAAGTACAGCCGGCCATCGGTGGGTCACCAACAACCCTCTGACTATGAAATCTGAAGTAATTTCACCTTGAAAATTTTCCAAGGTTCTGAAGGGGTTTGAACCCAGACAGTGAGACACTCCAGGGTCTAAAGCCAAGCGTGTAGCCCATTGTCATTGAGCAACCAAGGCCCAAGATGCCTTTCGAAGCTGTGGTGAGTGCAAGACAAGTCAAACTTGGTAGGAAGTTGGAAGAAACAGCTGATAACGCACCTCTTCAGTTCGTATACTTCACTTGACAGGCTGACCCTAAAGACAAAGCAGTAAGTATATCAAGGTCCAGGTTGTCAAAGAAAGAAAAAGTGCTGATAAGACCACTTATTCTGTTTAGTTGCTCCCTCTTTTCAACCTTCAGGTTTCCTGCACTTGATCTTTATGTTATGGACGAAGACATCTTTAAAATAATTGTGTGAATGAAGAAGAGATCAGTGGGACCCAGATCTTTAAGGGTGCAAAATGTTTTGTTGTTTTGTTAAGATAAATACAAACCACAAAAAGACATTATGGGAAGATATCTTGTAAATTTGTAATTACCCAAAAAAGTCCATCATGGAATTGTTGCAGTCACACTTTTTCATTTTCAATAAAGTCAATTGTGTATATGTCCAAAACAAAAGTCAATACCATCCAGGGACATATTAAGGGCATATTAACCGCTAGAAATCTACCACAATTTAATTTGAAACACCTCGACATCTTATTACACGTGTCTGCTGTCAGCAAGGATGGCAAGGGTAGTAACAGTAAGTTACCTATAACTTTGGCCTTCTCTACACAAAGTCTATTTTTCTCATTGTTTGTGTGGTTTTGTAATTTCACCCATGATGACTCTAAAAAACATTTACAATATGTAAACTTAAGTAAAATGTCACATTTGGTCAAACATGAGCACATAGTCACTCATCTAAATGGAAATGGCCTAAACTTTGAAATGCAATACTTAGACTTTCTGCACTAATTTAAAAGTATTTCAGCTTACCATGATGAGGGTGGCAAAAGGAAGCCTGGTGAATAGCAAAAGGAGAGAAGACAATTCAGTGAGGTGAAATAAAGGCTAATAAGCTTAAACCATTATTTGTTTGTGAGGGCAGTCTATAAGTACAGAGAGAACTTTGTGGTATTATTCTACTTGTCTGAGAAGACAGAGTAGGAGTGTCACTCACCTAATTCAAGGTGCAGTTGGGATTTCAGGATTCATGCTGACATTGGGTTATGAGAAAAAATAACTTGGTATCACTATTATTTATGTGGAGGAAGTTCAGAGTCTAGGGGACAACACATGCACTTCATCAATAACCTAGCTGCTCTGTTGTTGCTGTAATCTCTGGTGCCCCAGAATATATTCAGTACAAAACTCTATTGTGGATGAGTATAGTATAAATACAGGAAGCATTTTATCCTAGTATATTTGCCTGGTTTTGTTTAAAAGGAGAGGTGATCCTGTATAGGGCTTATCAGGCCTGATCCTGCAGGACCTGTTTAGATAGCATGGTAGCATGGTAAACATGAGCCACAGAGGTTTTCTGCTCCCTACAAATGAGCATAGGACCCTTCTGACTGCAAGATTGCCAACAGGAAGATCCATTGAACTTCTAAGCAAAAATCCCAGAGAAATCCATGTGTGAATGCACACAGAAACATTCATGCATAAAACAATGCAAGTTAATATTGTTTTAGAAGATATCCGCAGTGCTGTTACTATTTTCATTTTCCAAATCCATGTGTTTATGTTTTAATCAACTATTCAGTGCATTCCTCAATGCAATAATGGTATATTCACATACACATGTGCACACCAACATTCAAATGTATTCAGATGTAGAAGATTTCTGAACTCCTCATGCATGCGGAGACAGGATGCTGTAGTGGACACTGTTTCTCTGTGATGGATATGAGCTGGTGGGAAGAGCCTTCCCTCTGGCCAAACGATCTGTTTGTTTGTGCCTTGATGCATTTATGTGTACCATGAAATGGTCTCTACACTCTATTAATGGTACTTCTCCCCAAACTCATTTACAACCTTGGGGAGAGATGAGACAAAAAGAGGGAAAGTGGCAGAGATGGAGGTTCATTGAGATCATTGACAAAGGGTTGGATGTTTACAAACCTCTCTTTAGTGCTACTTTTTAGTCAGTTATGCTTTGGTGTCTTACCTTTTGCTATAATTTGCAAATTACTCAGTTAGTGTCGTCCCCCATAGCGCCCACCCCCCCTCACCCCCCACCCCAAAAAAAGGAAGCAGGAAGGCCTTAGGATCCATTTCGATAGTCAAGTCAACTCCTCTAAGTGTTCTTCATGTAATGGCTATGATACAATCATTTTAAACGGTCTTGATTTCCTGCTGTTCAAAAGTTTCAAGCAGAAGAAAACAAGATTGGCCACTATCTAACAATCCTGCACTGCTTGACTGAAAGGTTCAGCCATCATGTCTGAGCTTATTTTCTCTTTCATTCAAAACCCATTTTGACTGAGATCCATTTTGCTAGCTTTTCAGAAGCCATTTGTGCTGAACTAAATGTGGCCAATCCAACCCAGCCCTTTTAGAGTTAAAAAAAAGAACTGCAAGTGAGTAAATACCCCTGCTCTATTTCTTTAAAAAAATTGAGGACAGAAAATGTCTGAGTTCACTTGAAGCTTGGCTTTATTTTACATTGTAAATATTAAGAGCAACATCTTGTTTTCTGTTACTGCTTTGCATTTGCTATTGTGTGTTTAAAAATTTAAGCCTAGAGGCATTCAAAATATGCAAGGTACTAATTACACCAAAATCCTTGATTACTAAGAACTTGCATTTGGGATCAGTAATCAATTTTAATGTATAATCATCATTTATTTATTTATATCTATAAACAAGATGAGGGAATTTTTGTCTTCTGTTAATGGAGTCAAATCCCTGTCAAATGTTTTGATTATATATATA
>JBCNYH010000012.1:38535776-38552299 GCA_039654325.1 Tandanus tandanus
TGGATGAAATGTAGAGTTTGGGATAGAGGTGTGTGTGAGTGTGTGTGTGTGTGTGTGTGTGTGTGTGTGTGTGTGTATATAAGGTGTGGAAATTAGTGAAGGCAATGTCCAATGCTGATGCTTTGGCCCCATCCCAAAACGGCACGGTGATGTAGCTTACCGCAGGCTATGGTGACTGAACTGCTGGATGTCCAAGTGGTGCTCTGAAAATGATGTGGGCTTTATAGATAATTGGAGTACTTTTAAGGGTAAATCTGGTCTGATAGGGCAGGACAGCATCCATTCCACTTGGGAAGGTGCTGTTCTCATTTCTTGCAGCATAGCACATAGTCTTAGAACAGGACTAGTAAATCAGTGACTACCTAGAGGCAAGGCCAGAGAGCAGACTAACAGGCTAATCTGTGCATCTGTTAGCTGCACAGAGTCGTCACTCAAGGTTAAGTTCAGTGCTATCGAAACTGTGTCTGTTAACTGAACTAAACAAAAAGGTAAAAATGTTCAGAAAGTTTGTTTTAGTAATCTTATTTACATAAATGTAAGTATATATAAATATATATATATGGGGCAGTGGTGGCCCGGTGGTAGGGTGTTGGATTACTGATCTGAAGGCCGGAGGTTCAAGCCCCACTATCACCAGGTTGTCACTGCTGTCCCCCCAGTGGTGAGTGGCATATAAAAGAACCATTGCTGACTTTTGAAAAGAGTAGGCTGCATTGCCGTCAGCGTGTTTCTGCCCTGGCCTGGCGAGCTGTCCAGGGTGTACTAATCCCTCACCCAGAGTCGGGCACCAGCCTCCCCATGACCCTAATTAGAATTAAGCGGTTCAGAAAATGAATAATTATATATATATATATATATATATATATATATATAAATTTTTTTTTTTTTTTTTTTTTTTTTTTTTTGTCTCAAGCAGGTCTATGCTATTCCATATAATGCATGGTTACATTAACAAAGATTCATTTCAGATTCATGCATTTAATAAGCCTCTCTTGTAGGAAAAAAAGGACCTTTTGTAATCTTATTTAAACCTCTGAAGTTTTTTTTATGTTTTTAATGTGCCCTAAGTAATGGATTAGTATGAAGTAATCACATAAAGCCACAGTGACATCATTATTAATTAGTTCATGGTGAATTTATGATACCTCTTTCATTAATCCATGCATTAAATGTCTCGTGCAATAATTAAGCATTGCTTAAGTTTTAATCTGTATCATTACTAAAAAAACAAAAAACACAAAAAAGACAAACAAATTTAAGAACAAAATGGCCCTCATTTTACACTAGAAGACAGTCCTACATAAAGATAAACATGTTATTAGACTATAGTCAGGCATATTTTTTGAAAATGAAGGTGGCACAGTGGTTAGCACATCTGCCTTGCAGCAACAAGGTCCTGGGTTTGAGTCCTGGGCTTGGTGAGGACATTTCTGTGTGGCGAGCATTTTCTCTGGATACTCTGGTTTCATCCCACAGTCCAAAGACATGCTCAGTAGGCAAACTGGCTGTTCCAAATTGCCCCTAGATGTAAGTGTGAGTGTAAATTGTTGTAAGTGTTGGCCCTGTGGTGGACTAGTGGACTGGTGAGCTCTACCCCAACATCGCCCAGAATCTGCTGAGATAAGCTCTAACCTCCCTGCAACTCTTGTAAGAGAAAGTGATTTTCTCCATATGCCATATCTTCAGCTCATTTTAAGAACACCCAGACCACCACCGTGTTAAATGTCATGGAGGCCAGTACAAGAAATAGAAAAAGAAAAACATCTGATAAATCTTAGGGTGCAACTTGCAATGATCAACACTAAAGGCTTGTGTCTTGTCTCTATAAGCAGGTGACTAGGGGCTATAATAACATCAAAACCAAATTAATTATTTAGCTATGCATTTTACAAAAGAACATTCTGATGCAATTAAATTTGTATAATTTTTTCAGAGAATACCATGATTATAGCATGCACACATAGAAGCCAGTCTTCCCCATCTGCTGTATTCTGGGTTCACAAAAAATGCTTAGTGTTCACATATACTGTGCATGACATGGCATGACTAATCAACATTAATTTATTTATTCATTCAGTCTCTGTACGGCTTATCATATTAGGGACACAAGGAAACTCTAGCCACTGGAGCCAAAAGGAAACTATAATGTCGAGCAAGGGACAGGGTGAACAGGTCACCAGTCCATTGCAGGGTCCATAAGCATTAATTTTGAAAGCTTTTCTTGTTGCAAAAATGATTAATGAAAAAAAACTGAAATTATACAAAGAGTTTCTATGCACAATACCACATTTTTGTCTCTATTTTTAATACATAGTGACAAGACAGTGACAAAACATCCCAATAAATACCAGGATCTTAAAGGTAAGTACCACCTGGAACATTATGCTAACTCACAAGTCACTTAACTGCATTTGTGGTCAACTGGGATACCTATACTGTATGTCAGTTAGAACTAATAAATGAAAAGCATCTGTCAAATGGGAAAATACTGGCAATGTCCCATGTTAAGCTTAAAATAAACCTCACAAGAACTGCTTACAAAAATGACCTGTGCTTTTGTTTTTGTGATATGGTATTATACATGATCTAGAGAAGCACTTACCATGTTGCTTTAATCTTAGAAAGTATGTAAACTTCTCAGATACCTTCATGCATAATACAGTAGGTTTGAGTTACTGATCAAAATTCACTGTGAATACATGTTCACAGTCTGAATTGACATGCCTTCCTTGGGGAACTTGGCTATTAAGTGAGAGCAGTTTGTGTGTGTGTAAACTCTGAACCTGGTGATTGAAAATCAGGATCCCAGTCAGAACTCATGGTGATAAGGTGAACCTGTTTTACACAGTCTGGTACTGCTGCACATTTTCCCAATTATGTTTATGGGGACATTCAAAATTGAAACCATCAGTTTTTACAGCTTAATTAAACCTTAAAAGTTAATCTGCCTTAGATTTGTAGTTTATTTCCATAATCGTTTTAATTTAACCAAGTTCACGGAGAGAGAAATCCATTAAGGTCTCATTCTGCTGGCAGCGATAAAGTTACTATTCAGGTCAAAGTCTTCCTTCCCTAATTATATCATCAGGTCTGCAATGAATATTTCCATGCAGATGTAAGACCCAAACACTATTATGTGTGTTTACGTCTAGCCACTAACTGATACAATCAGTAATACAAGAATATATTTACACATTAAAAAATAAAAAATAAAACGGATCCAATTAAACTGAGGTTTATTGCCCTGGCTCCACATCACTGTCCACTGAAATGGGCAGGTAATAACACTGCCAGTTAAGTGACAGATATGCAAATGGTAATCAGAATAAATGCAGAATTATTTATGCAGTAACCTTTTTGAAAATCTGTCTAAATAAAGACATTAAAATAATTACTCCATCTATCAATCCAGTCTCGACCAAGTATAATTAAAGCATACTGAAATGGGTGGCACAGTGGTATAGTGGTTAGAATGTCCACCTCACAGCAAGTGTCCGATTCCCGGGCTCCAAAGACATGCACATCAGGCTAATTGGTTGTTCCAAATTGACCCTAGGTGTGAGTATGAATGGTTGTGTGTGTTGCCCGGCAATAGTCTGGTGAGCTGTTCAGGGTGTACACGGTGAACACGCAGTGTCAGCAGAGATAGGCACCAGTCTCCCTGTGACCCTATAAGGATTAAGTTTGACAAATGAGTGAGTGAGTGAGTGAGTGAGTGAGTGAAACAGTCCTGAAGATGTTTATAAATTACTAAAACAACACATTTAAATTGCTTTGCCATCTGTAAAACTTATTTTAACAATAAGGCCATTCTTTTCTTTATTCATTATTTGGTGGCTTTCTGTTAAGTAAACTCAAGACAGGAGACAGGAAAATTTTTATTTTTAATATAAAATTATTAATTTTTTCTTTAACAACTCAACAGAAGAAAAATACAAGAAAAGGTAAAATAAAAATATTTTGCCCTTTCTTATATTCTTAAACAAACCCGAACCAGTACTTTGATTTAAACATTTAACAATTTTAATACAGTAGTCTGTTCTAAGCTGATGGCATGTAGTACTTTTCATACTATTTATATTCGGTTGAAAATACCGCTTTAAAAAGACCAGTAACACATACTTCCACAACATTTCCAAAAAGGAGGTTGCCCTAAAAATACTTTCATAGACCTCCCTTTTCACCTTGCCTCTGAAGGTGGTATGAAAAGTGACTGGACCCCAGGTAGCTTTTGATGCTGCTGCTATCAGCTCAGGTTGGAGAATGTCTGCATGAAGGATAAAATCTGAAGTCTCAAACTTTCAATACGTAAAGCAAAAACAAAAAACTTGTATTAACCAGTTCTCTCACAAATGTCGATCATATCACTTCTGATAGTCTCGATGTTTGTACACGCACGCGCTGTGTAAATAGCTAGATCCAAAACAGCGGCCAGGTGCCCAAGGCAACACTAGTACGTACGTGTAGTAGAGTGCGGATTGGGCCACATTTTTCTGTCAAGCCCAGCCCGCATCCGACAGAGCAGTAACCGAACCCGACAGGCATTAAGATATTTATGTATGAGTCCGACCTGAGCCTGACACAGTAAAACCATCAAGTGAGACAGGCCCACTGGCTACCTACATAATCAGCTGTTTTAAATTTAAAATGTTCAATGCCTTATGGCGCTGATGTGACCGAGCCTGACCCGAACCCAAGCATCATTTTTCTAAATATCTGTCTGAAGTCCTGAACCTGGCCCGACCCGTTGGGTACTGTCGGGCTCAGGTCGGGTATCCACTCACTAATGTGGAGATATACATGATGTAGTTACTGTAGCTGCCATGAGAGGGTGACAAAAGGACTGGCTTGGCGCAAAAAAAGTTCTGGTTTTAAAATTCATTGCACACTCGGCAAATTAAGACTGGTGGAAATAACAAAATACTTTTATTATTATTTTTTTTTTTAGAAAATCATGAAAACCACTTTTATTCTGCTACTTGTTTCAATAACATGTTATGCTGTTATGAGATGGTAGTGAGACACTGAAAGGGGGCATGGAATACAAAACCAGTGTGCGGAGAGGCGACTGTGCTGCCATCCACAGGACAAAAGGATAAAATCAGTCTAGTCTCAGAGCAGACTCTGTGAAGAAGGATCTCACTCTCATTCATTTGCTGAAGCACTTAATCCTACTAGTCTCGTGAGGAGGCTGGAGCCTATCTCAGCTGACACTTGGCAAAGGCAGGTTAGACCCTACTTGCCAGTCCATCGCAGTTTTGGACTGTGGGAGGAAACCAGAGTACACAGAGAAAAACCCACGCAAGCATGTAGAGAACATAGAAACTCCACACAAAAATGCTCTTGCCGAACTCGGGACTCAAACCCATGACCTTTTTGCTGTGAGGTGGATGTGTTACCCACTACGCCACCATGCTGCCCTGCTTTACAAATATGTTAAGCATGACAGCACAGTGCCAGGCTTGGCGAGGGCGTTTCTGTGTGGAATTTGCATGTTCTCCCGTACTAACATGGATTTCTTCCAGCTACCCTGGTTTCCTCCCACAGCCTAAAGACATACACATTAGAAAACTGGCTGTTCTAAATTTAACCTAGGTGTGAGTGTGTATGGTTGTGTGTGTGTTGGCCCTGCGATGGACTGGTGAGCTTGTTCAGGGTGTACCCCAACCCTCTTCCAGAGTCAGCTGAGATAGAATACTCTAGAAGAGTACCCTGTTAGGATTAAGTGGTATATTAAGTTATATATAATAAATATAAGCATAATTGTGACCCATCACAGCAAAGTAGGTATTATGTCGGAAATTATTAAATACTCTTTTGAACTTAAAATGTGATTTTCTTCAGAGTTACATGCTTAAAAGGTTAAAAATCCCTGGCAGGTTTTAGTTAATTACTCCAAAACTAGACAAATATGTTAGAAAATTTGGTATCATATTAAAGCTTTAATATCAGCTACAAAATGGTACCAATAACTCAAAATTATTAATTTCCGACCTAATATCCTCTTTGTGTTGAGTCACAATTTTTAATTTTTGGATGCAAATTCTTTGTAATGAAATGCTTTGCCAGGTCTTTATTGTAGATAACAGTTGCTGATTTTTTTGTGGGTCTTTCCACTTTAGTATTGTTGCCATGCTCAGTTGAGTTGAATAACTTGGCCATTTAACAACATTCTATAACTTTGCTTTAAGAAGTCGAACAGAATGTATACCTCCATACACATTAAAATTCATCCTGCCTTTTCTATTAGCAGCCACATCATTAGTAAACACCAATGATCTAATTCCAATGGCAGCCTTAAATACCCATGTCCACTATGTTTAACAGGTGATGTGGCCTGCACTGGAGCACGATCACTTTCTATCTTCTTTTCTAATTATTAGTAAAACTAATAACAGTCAGTTAAATAAGATCTAAACCAGGAGAGGGTCATTTCCTTAACTTCAACAATATTTTCTAATCTATCACGGAGAACAGTATGATCAATAGTGTCAAAGGCTGCACTAAGATCAAGTAACACAAGCAGGGAGACACAACCTTGGTCAGAGACCAGCAGTAGTTCATTTACCACCTTAAAGAGTGCTGTCTCTGTGCTATGATGAGGCCTAAATCCTGACTGATACACTTCATGAATGTTATTCCTACATAGATATGAACAAAACTGCTGCACAACAGCTTTTTCTAAGACCTTGGAGCTAAAAGGGATTGTTATGTACAGATTTAGTTACTAACATATCTTGCTAAAAGAAGTTTAGGAATAAATTTTTGCCTGATTTGTTCAATTTTTATCACAAATAGAAGTTCATAAAGTCATCACTGCTATAAGTTGATGGTCTGCACGTATTCTTGATGTTCTTATTCCTAGTCTAATTTTGCAACAATATTGAATAAGTATCTTGGATTATTTTTGTTATCTTGTATTAGATTTGAGAAATGTGTTGCTCTAATTTGGGGTCTGTAAATAATAATTAAAGGAATCAGCTGCATAGACATATTTTTTTCCGGTAACATATGTTATGTTGGTATATAGAATTGCAAATGCATTATGTCCAGATTTTTGTGTAATGCCTAGATTATTATTATTTACATATGCCTCATTGCAGATTGACGTATATAACTGTATCCAGGAGGACTAGATTCATTTAATTCTGCATACTTATTAGGTTTAATCCATGTTTCTGTTAAACATGTTACACTTTAAATCCTAATCAGTAAATATTTCATTAATAATAAGCATTTTAGATGTAAGCAATCTAATATTTAACAATTCTACCTTTAGATCAAAAGTGCTGGTTGTAGATTTATGTTAATAGGATTACTAAAACAAACTTCTCGATAGCACTGAGCTTGACCTTGAGTGACGACTCTGTGCAGCTAGCAGATGCTCGGATTTGCCTATTAGTCTGCTTTCTGGTCTTGCCTCTGGGTAGTCACTGATTAACTAGTCCTGTTCTAAGACTATGTGCTATGCTGCAAGAAATAAGAGCAACACCTTCCCAAGTGGGATGGATACTGTCCCACCCTATCAGGCCAGGTTTACTCTCAAAAGTACTCCAATTATCTATGAAGCCCACATCGTTTGCAGAGCACCACTTGGACATTCAGCAGTTCAGTGACCAAAGCCCGCTGTAAGCTACATCACCACGCTGTACTGGGATGCAGCATATTCCAGCATCAGACATTGCCTTCGCTAATTTCCAAACTTCTATAAACTTACTCCTAGTAACTTCTGACTGACGATCATTAACTTCAACATGAATAACTATCTTAAAGAACCTGCGCTCGCATAATAACTTAAAATAACCTGCTATGTTCAGCACTCTGGCTCCCAGCATGCACCTAACTAGTGCTGCTCATGCCCCTAAAGGACTAGCTAATTAAAATAGAGCTACCTATAACCAGAGTTCTTTCAGGTTTCTCAGCGGGTGTCTCACTGTGGAAAGCAAATGTGTTCGGCATGTGATGCTTAGACGAGTGGTGCTCCCGTGGGCAAAGCTCAGCATTACCTTTGTCTTTACAAGTATGCCACCAAGTCATCAACCATTTGCCCCACTGTGAGGGCTCTGTTGCCAGAGGGATGCTATCTCTGCCTGAGGCATCCAGACTTTGTGCTTCAGAAACAACGCTACTCTCACTAGCCCTCTCTAAAGTCTGGATGCTAGGTTATAACCCAGACAAGCAGCTGACACAGGAAAACAGGAATCATGTCACCAACAGGAAGGCGTCTAATGTAATCACATGTTAAATCATTAGTCAAAGCCACATGTTATATATCAAAATGACATCTTCAAAATTTCATTACGATTAATTCCTAAATATTGAGGAAATATTGACAAACCCATAAGCATGTGACACAATGACAGTTCATTTTGACTTAGATGTCTTATTTAAAACACAAATCTCAGGTTTACACAATCTTGTTTTCTAAGTTTAGTCAACTGCACACATGGACCATTTGTACAACTCTTAATTAAGGTAGCAGCATAGTGACTCTCTGGAGCTTTATACCAAGCTTTCATTTCTTGTCATGAGAATATAAGATTGCTAAAGAACAAACTGTTTTGGATCTTTGGTTTGCCTGGAAAGTTTAGTCCATTACGCATCATGAATGTGTATAACAGTCTCCTCCTTGTCTGGGGCATTGCTCGGCTCATATGCATGATAGCTTTTTGAAATTTTGCATAGGCACTATGACTTAAACCTGCACGTAGGGTGGCTAATAAAATGTTGATTGTCCGAAACTGTTCATAAGGGGGATGGCTTTTTTCCTCCGTGCGCTTGGCTGAGGGGTTATGACGTTCTATAGAACAACAATTTTTTTGTGCTTCTTCATGTCTATAATAATAACCTCAGTCTACAGATATCAGTCTCACTCGTACTATATAAATTGCTAAAGAGGATTAAAGAAGTTTATTTTTTTTATTGGTCAATCTTGTGTATAATGTTTAGACCCTCTACCATTTTACCCATAAACCATGAAATACAGACAATTTTATCCTTAAGTATTGAAAGTGCTTATATAAATAAATATGTGTTTATATAAAGAAATACATTTTTTAACTCTCTCAGCCACATCCAAGTGTGCACAGTAAGCCATCTCTGTCACTCACTCCTTTCACTTTTTATGTGGGTAACAGGACTGAAAGTAACAGGACTGACTTTTTAGCATAAAATTAGGAAAAACATAAAATATAGCCACATGGCGTCCATGCTGATAGAATGAGGACACTGAGCAAATTCTAGTAATTTACCAAATAGTAGCATTAAACAAATTAAAATAAACAAATAACATTTGGTAAATACTTAAGTTAACAGGACAGTACATGGTGTTTGCCCTCCAGTAATATTTAAAATATCATCAAATACATGGGAAAAAACATAAGTGAACTTACTTATGGTCTTCCCTTTATCTTTAGAAGATCTAAATGATACAAGTTTCTGTTGAACATGTGACTTCTGAAATGTTCCAAATTTTCAAGAAGGGGGAATGTTTTAGGGTAACAGGACTTAGTGAAAATCTGGAGACACCAATGAAATTGTCACAACAGTGCAAAAATAATATAATTTCTGGACAATTTTAAACATTATATTTCATGGTAAAGTGTGGTGTAAGAAAGTGGGGACAGGTAGGGAATGCTATATTTTCTGTGTTCTAGTTAGTTTTTATTGTTCTTTTAATAAATGTTTCAAAATGAATATTAGACTGATTTGTAAGACACTTTGTTCAATAATAAAATGGATTTTATTATTACTTTTCATGCGTGTTTATGCATATAATTTTTTGGTGACAACTAATGGCACCCATTCAGCAGAATGACCCATATAGAATATTTTATGTGGATGAAGTATGTACACCTTTGGACCTCAGAAGCTTATACTGTCTGTTTTCAGCACTCTTTTTTTTTTTCAGTTGAAAGATGTTCAGTTGTACATATTCTCTCATGACATTTCAATGAGGTTTAAACCAGAGCTTTGACTGGTCCATTTCCTAAATTCATTTCTTCTGTTTGAGTCATGCCTTGGTGGACTTGTTAGAGTACTTATGATGATTATCCCATTGAAGGGTCCAATTCCAGTTTCAGTTCCAGTCAACTTTCAGACAGATAGACTCACATTATTTTTTATAACACTCATTAATATCCTCCTGTGACCCCAAAATTAATGTTGTGCGTCTTCTTATTTCTTCACACGGCTTGTGTCCCTCACCACCCAATAACTATTGAACTTGATCAATGTCTTCAAACAAGATCTTACAAGGGATCTTACAAGGACATACAATATTGTTGGGAAAAAATATGATGTCCTCATAAGAGGATATGATACAAAATTCATAGTTGAATCAGTGACTGCAAGCTGCTCAGCAAAAGAACCCCAATCTATTTTCCCCCGCCATGCTTCACAGTTGGTATGAGATTTTTATGCTGTTCAAACTACTTTATCATTGATTCATATGTGGTTTATTCCAAAAGATGCGGCCTTTGTCTATATATTTATTGGAAAACAGTTGTCTTTCTAATGTTCTATTTGAAGAGCAAAGGCTTCTACCTGGCACCCCTTCCATGCAGGTCAAATCGGTCCAATCTGGTCCATCCTGGCAAGTAATGGTTGTGTTCTACACAACAATTGACAACAATTCTCATATATTCGTCACCTCTCTGAGGAGCCTTTTCTTGAAGAAAAAAAAAATTCAAGCCTGAATAAAGTTTGAAGAATCATACAACCAGTCTCCTTAAAGTACATGGGAAAATGTATTATGGTCAGATGAGACCAAAGTTTTTGAAGATAATATTTGCATTATATTTTCAAACTTTATTTTTATGTGTTAACCATTACAAAGGCAGGCGACATGAACTCCACATTCTCCGAACAAGATTTAGCAATGTGTAGGTTATTTATTTATTTAATTTTTTTTTTAACAGACATACAGATGATATGTGGAAACAAAAATCACAACAAACTAAAACACTTAAATCCAAGCAGGGTTAAGCACTGTGTAGCTAAAGGAGAGAAGACAAATTAAATTAGATTTTTATGTTTATGTTTTAGGTTTATTTGTCTATTTTTTAAAGCAGGACAATGATGACAGCACCTGTTCCAAGGGACCGTGACATACATCTGTGCTCATATGGGTTTCCCCCGGGTTTCCTCCCACAATCTAAAAGCATGCTGATCTGGCTGTTCCAAATCACCCCTAGGTGTGAGTGTGAATGGTTGTGTGTTGCCCTGCGATGGCCTCCCTGCCTCCTGCAACCCTAATTAGGATTAAGCGGCTTAGAAAATGAATGAATGGATGAATTAATAATTATTAATAATAATAATAACCTCATGCTTTTAGGTCAATTCATGGTGGAATGCCTTCTCTCTGAGATTGAACCACACTTGAAACTAGACTCACATAAACCTTTATCACATGGTCCCTGTCTGCACCTGAGTGCAATTGCTGTAGCTGCTCATTCTTAAATGAACAAGAGAAAAGTGGCAAATGCACTAGAGTTCAACATATGGCTAAAAAGTAGTTGATAGCTTGATCAGTGACAGTGTACCAGGCTTGCTGATCATTTGTGTCTACAGTTTCTTGATTGGATCATCCAAAAAGTGTTTGGATGTAAATGGCCACTGTAATACAGCGTTCCATTTAGGCAAATAGGAAACTGTGGTTGTGTAACATAGTGCCCAAGTATTGTACTGAACAAATACATGTAGATGAGAAATATGAGTAAGTAATTGATAAGACAGTACTGACTTTTAATGAATGAGTTTATTGTTTCAGTATTGTGTCTAATATAAATCTAAATTTTTACAGCATCTAAAAAAGAGTAATTCCTATGCAACAGACAGTAATTCCTAAGCAAGTCATCTGGAAAAATGTCAGTGCACAGTGGCCTCCTCCTTCTCCCATTCGTCAATGACCTACCATTACCATAGGTGAAATATAATGCATCTGTTAGTGTCACTATCACCTCCTTCCCTCCTCTTTATCAATTCTCCACTAGCCCTCTACACTTCAGTTCTCAAGCCTGTGACATTTGTGTCATTTTCTGCAGCTGTTGCTAATAAGTGAGGTCACACACCTCAATGAGAAAGTCTACATCCTGACATTTTCTCCACTTGCTGTAATATCCAATCACTGTGTTTTCAATAACATGCAGGGCATCACCTACATTATTAAGCGGCCACTTGCCTTTTGTTACAAACACAAACAGTGTGAAACAGTAGAAAAAAATAGTATCATAATGATTATACAATCATTCATCTAACACATAAAAATGCCATGCATAAAAGCATTAAGCATAAAAATGCCATGCACTAGACACGAGAAACATTTTTTTTCAAAGTACATTACATTAGTGTTGATTAGGGCAGAGTATTCAATGTAGGACTATAGCCATGTTGTAGTGTTACAACCCTGGCTAAGAGAAGCCAGGAGATAACATGCAGTGCCCCACTCTAGCCATTTCTCAAATGAGGGTCAGACAAATCTGTAGCAGTAGTATTATTAACAACTTTGGAGAAGAGCAATGTCCAAAATAACAAACAAAACAATCTAAACAAAGAACCCTAAACTGTCCTAACAAAAGCAAACAAAAAACAAAAGACAATGGGCCTAACCTCACTCCTAGACAAAAACAGGAGAAAACAGATCACAGAACTTAAAGGGCTTCTCCCTCCTACTTCTACCGCTACAACTTAAATTAGATACAAAAGGGAAATCACAAAGGCAATGCTACAGCAGTACACACAATGCTACACACAATAGCACACACATTAGCTGACAGGCCTCCCCAGGTGAGCAACGGGAGGAGCTTGAGAAAGAGGGAGCGATTGGTCTCCATCAACAACTGCTTTATAACAGAGGGAGCCAATCAGCTGGCAGCTGACATCTGCAACTGGAACACAGCATGACATCATGCACTCCTGCTCATCTGCACACTCATGGTGAGAGAGAGAGGAAGATGTTAAAAACAGGTTACCTATGGCAGGGGCCATACTTTTCAAAAGTAACAAACTGGGTGATTAACGCCACAGTCATCTTCCTGGCAAAGCACAGCCCCTACTCCCAAGGTGCTGGCATCAACCTCTGAATATGTACAAAGGAGTGCCTTGGTTGCTTCAAATGCACTTTGACATTCCTCTGAACATCTGAATGGTTTGTTGGGACTCACCAAATTTGTCAAGCGAGCAGTCATTTCAGCAAAGTTTTTGTAAAACGCATGGTAATATCCAGCCATCCCCAGAAAATGACTGCCTGCACTTTAGCAGAGACAAGACTCACAAAACCCTGTCCCACTTGCTTACCCAAGTAGGTGCCTAACCGAACTTACACTTAACCAGGTTAAGTGTGAGAAAAGTGGCACACAAACATGAAAATATTTCTTTAAGGGTTTTCACATGTTCCGACCAAGTGGATGAGTATGCTACAATGTCGTCCATGTAAACCTCACAATTGTTCACATCGCACAGTATTGTGTTCATCAGCCGCTGGAGCATTTCTTAGACCACTGTATACTGGCAGAAATAATCGTGGATGAAAAATGCGCAGATTTCCGATGTGCGTGGAGTAAGTAGAACTTGCCAGTATCCTTTCAACAAATCCAATTTGGTTATGAATTTAGCGGACCCCACCGGGTCTATACAATCATCCATGCGAGAGAGAGGAAAAGAGTCAGGTTTGGTGATGCTGTTCAGGACATGGAGTCTGCTCCGATTTAGGAACCAGTAACGATGGGGAACTCCATGGACTGTTGCTAGGGACAGCAAAACCATGATCTAGGGGATACTTAACCTCCTTCTGCATCACCGCACGTTTGGATGGGTGTAAGCGGTAGGGGTGCTGCTTAGTGGGTTTATTATGCCCTACATCAATATCGTGATACAGCACATTTGTCTGAGTTGGAATGTCACCAAATAAAGATGGAAATTCTTTGAGCAGACCACTAATGTCATCACAATCAGAATCAGGCAGGTGAAGAAGACTGCATTCAAATCTTTAATTATCTCTGAGTTCTGAAGCCGCACACAACACGCAGTATCATTTTTGTCAATTAACCCATCATCCCTGAGATCATATGAGGGATTAGTGACAACCATGGAGGCAACAGGTGCCTCAGACAGAGATGATGCGGCACCATCTCCCTGATCAACATAACTCTTGAGCATGTTGATATGACACACACAAGTTTTCTTTTTCAAACAGGAGTTTTGATCACATAATTGGTTCAGTCTTTTATCAACTTCATACGGACCAGAGAACTTTGCTTGCAGTGGGGTTCCGACCAATGCTAACAAAACTAGGACATGATCACCCAGCTGGAATGACCGCATAATGGCTATTTTTTTTCTCACCACGTGCCTTAATTTTGGATTGAGCACAAGAGAGGGACTTGTGGGCCATTTCACATGCTCGATGCAGCCTCTCACGAAACTAACTAACATAATCTAAAATGTTTTTTGTAGTGGTTTTAACCCGAAAGCACACAGTGTGACCAAACACTAGGTCAGCAGGGCTGAAACTTAGAGACTCCTACTCAGTCTCTCTAATAGCAAACAATAAAAGGGGTAACCCTTCATCCCACTCACATTTCGAGTCATTGCCGAATTTATGTAACATGACTTTAAGCATTTGGTGAAACAGTTCTGTGCACCCTGACTCTCGGGGTGATATGCGCTGGAAATTTGATGCTTAATCCGCAGTTCTGGCATGACCTGGGAAAAGAAATTGGACCTAAAATTAGAACATTGGTCACTTTGAATGTTTTGGAAGGCCAAATGTAGAAAAGAATTTCACAAGCACCTTCACAATAGCACGCGCTTTTAGTATGCGCAACAGGACAGCCTCTGGGTAACTTGTGGCAGCGCACATTGTGAGGACATTGTGATGACCTGCTTTTGTTTTCGGCAAGGGCCCAATGCAATCCACGATGACATGCTCAAAAGGCATGTTACAGGGATCGGCTTTAGTGGAGCAGTGGGATTGAGCTGTTTGGATTTACCGGAAACTTGGCAGATATGACAAGAACAGCAGAAATTTGCCACATCGGATTTACCACCAGGCCAGAAGAAATAGCGGAGAACCCGGATATAAGTTTTCCTTATTCCTAAGTATCCAGACAAACTGTAATCATGGGCTAAACTAAGCCTGCGCACGGAAAGGCCTTGGAACTACAATTTGGCACACAGATTCATGTGCAAATCTGGTGCTTGGACACCAACGATGCATCAACACACCTTCATCAAAGAGATAACACACAGATTTATCATTGGTTGGTTGTTTGATGAGAGAGAAACAGGTGTTCAGACTAGGGTCAGCTTGTTCTTCCTTTATTAGCTGTGCTTTGTCTACTGACATTTTCAAAAACTCTTCAGGGTGGAATTCAATTTTCAGACGCTTTTTATTCTCTTCCTTATCAGGTGGTGACGAAACATCTGTGCTAGAGGGTTTCATGAAAGAATCATTCAAATCTACATAATCTGCATTTGCTTGGGCACGTCACAGCACACATAGGAAACAGATTGTCTGTTCTACATAGCCAGCACAGACGAGCAATCGGTAGTGGGGTGTTCAATTACCTCAGGAAACAGGAACACTTTACCACCAGCCAAATTGTTTCCTAGGATGAGGTTGATTCCAGCTATCAATAACTGCAGTTTTATGGCCACTCGGAACATTTTCTGGATACAAATCTGGAGGACAATTGAACAACATGCAAGGGCGCACGAACAACACTTAATTTTACACCACATGCTAACACATCAGAACCAATCAGCTGAAAAAGGCAAAACATTAATAATTAATAATTGAATAATAAATAAATAATTGTTTGTTTAGCCCCAGTGTCCTGTAAAATAGTGATTGGGAACTTATTCTGCTTCGTCCCCTAATGAAGCCTAACAATGGGAAATGAATCATCGAAAGGCTTCATAAATGCCATCCGTTTCTGTCTAAGCCCCATTCAGTTGGTGGAACAAAGTCGGATTTTGTCCAAATTAGACCCACCAGTAATGGTGTTTTCGCACATCTGGATTGCTCTTTTTCCTTAAGATCAGGGCAAAAAGCAATCAGGTGGCCCTCCTCACAACAATAAAAACATGCTCTTTGTGGCACCGGAGTGACATTTCGACTTCCATTTCAGAGATTTAACCCTGTGCTCTGTGGGAGCTGGGTCTCTACTGGGGGGTAACAAGAATACATTTTTGTGCGTCAACGCAAACTCGTCTGCCAGCAATGCAGCAGCATTACAAGACTTTCTGCTCATTTAAATACTGGCTTTGCACCATTTATCAAACAAAACGCCTTGTAAAATTCAATCTCTACATATGTCTGGGTGGCAGTCCTTTTACACTTCCTAAAATTTTGCCTGTATGCACAGAGTTAATGTGACCTCCTTTGCAGTCATACTAGCTGGCACAGGAAGGACTCGGGGTGGAGTAGGGATTCATTCATTTATACATTCATCTTCTTCCGCTTGTTCCGGGGTCGGGTCGTGGGGGCAGCAGCCTAAGCAGTGAGGTCCAGACGTCCCTCT
>JBCNYH010000012.1:38552399-38572539 GCA_039654325.1 Tandanus tandanus
ATAATTTCCACCTGTTGTTTATTCCATTTGCACAACAGCATGTGAAATTGATTGTCAATCAGTGTTGCTTCCTAAGTGGACACTTTGATTTCACAGAAGTGTGATTGACTTGGAGTTACATTGTGTTGTTTAAGTGTTCCCTTTATTTTTTTTTGAGCAGTGTATTTGAGTGTGTGAATTTCCTTTTTTGGCCAGGGTATCATAATAAATATTTAACAAGTAGTACAATATTTTATGGTATTATAAACAGATGGAGTTGCTATAACAGAAAAAAACTTATGCTACCTTATCCACTCATGAGCGGACCGCATCCTTCCAGAACATTTCCTTATTGAGTGACAAACTGTCATCTGCATTGAAGCTTTCAAAATGGTTCACCTTGTATGAACACTAAATTATAGTTTACATGGGATTAATCAAATGGCAGCTGGTGAAGTGGACAAAGACGATTAGATGTTTTCTCAAGGCTTAAAGTCAAATGAAAGGCGAGCCTTCCAAAGTCTCCTGCTACACATGAACATATGCATATTTTCCTTAGCTGGTGGTTTTTACTTACAGTTTAGAAGTTGCAACCTACAAAAAATACGGCTGCATTAGTTGGTTTCAAAAGGCTGCTGTTTCACTCTTTCTATAGCTTATGTAAGGTAAGTTAATGGCAAAAATAACAGTATACAGATATTAAAATAACCAATCAAATATAAACCAGTACATTTCTGAATAAAATAAAATTAGCCACAAATACATGCTTCTGTTTATATGTCTCAAACAGGAGTTTGATTGTACATATGAAAGAAAAGAATGTATTCATGTACAAATTAGTTCCATATTACAGGGGGAAACACAGGCTGATTTTGTGACTTTTCACATCACATTCTTGTCCCCCTGTGTATTGGTTGTTTTATTTTATTTTTTTACATGAAACCTTTTATGAAACGTTTTAAAAGAAATAGACATAAACTATGTATGCAAGCTTTTATTATGTTTGGATTTAATTTCATTAAGGCAGTCCAACAAAATAAATGTGCATGACCTTTTTGGCTGGGCAGAGTATTGTAATATATAATAGTGTTCTTAGTTACATTTTTGAATGGAGGAAAGACAATAAATAATAAAAAATACAAGGGAAATACTGTATATACTCTCTCTCTCTCTCTCTCTCTCTCTCTCTCTCACTCTCTCTCTCTCTTTGTCTCACTCTAGAGTGTATAGAGGTGAATGCAAAACTGCACTGCTTTGTGCACTGACACAGTCCACTCCATGAATAAGTTTAGAAAATTTGTAATTATTCTATCTTTTGTTTTTAAATATGAAAAGTAGGCAAAAATTTCACATGCCACTGGATTTCAATGTTTATTTTTTGTTAGTTGTCACTATAAGTCTAAATTCAAGTTCACTGTAAACCAACACATGCTATTTCTGCCTTAGACATGTTGTGTTCATATTTAGTCTCCCACACTTCTAAGATTTTCCAAGACTGGAGTCATTAGGAAAGTTTCTTATTGAACCATTCATCTATGCTGTTGACATTGGCAATGTCACTGAGGACCCTGACTTAGAAATGGTTCAGTGCCTGCATTACCATGGTTACACTGAGTAATATATTAACAAGGCACCCAAATGGTGACTTCAGATGTCTTGGTTCAGGGTGAAAGGAGATGTGGAAAGTCTCTACTGACAGTGAGAGGTACGAGATCTGAGTTTAACATGGCAGCTTTAAATGCCAAAGGAATGTCATAACTTTTTTGTAATGTTGTTGTTTAGGATCTACAAGTGGACATTACATTATTTAATTTATGGACAAAAATATATTTGTAATTGTGAATTTGGAGGATGTACAGAAATCTGCTTTTTGCCGTTTCATGTCAATTTTTGACAGAGGTCACAAGGCTTACATGAATGGATACATTAACAGCTCCAGGCTACTGATAATTGGAATTAGGCAGCTTTGTGAAAGATTTAAAACAATTAACCATTAATGCAAAATATATTTCTGGAACCTTTATCATGTAGTGCTGATAATGCTCCTGATGGTATTTTCATTGACTGAACAAACTCTAAACTATTGGAAAGGTCTTAACCATTATAAGACACTCAAGTAATGAAAACTCTCTCAGCAGTGTAAACTGTCTAAGCTTGGATTCTGATTTACTCAGGTATGCAATAGAGATTTTGCAAAAGCTGCTATATATTTATTGTGGCTTAAGAAAAATAAATAAAAACACCTGGTTCTGGGGGATTTCTACTTGGTCTAGTTGTCCTTAGTTCAGTAGTCAGGTCTGAGAGTCACATAGAAATGATCATTTTATCTACTGAGTGGAAGTGTCAGTGCCTTTATGGCTTGTACAACTCTACAGTGGTCACAAGAGTGAATTTAACACAACAGAGGATAGAAACCAGTGAGCCGTTATAGAAACACTAAAACTGGTAGATGAATCAGTATGTGTGAAGAACTGCAGGTCTTTAGGGCTGACACAACATCCTGATGAAAAGTAATGCAGAATAGCATAACTCACTTGGCTAAATGAATGAGCACTCAGTGAAAAGCATCTAATGTTTTACAATGCATCTTAAGTATCTAGTATCACCAAAAATGATTAAAAAAAATAAAAGAGGAAATAACAAGCGTAGGAATAAAAACAATGTTAATTTATCTGTGCCTTAATTCCTGAACACTAATTGAAAGACTGCTCCATAACTGTGGGGCTTTGCAAGGTAACTCTGCTCTGGCCTTCATCATTCAAGGTACCAACAAAATAGCCTGCATTTTTTGATCAAAGTAGGCATGGCAGCTCCTAAATGACAAGAAGTTTGTTGGACAGTGTGATTCAAGATGATTTGGTGCTTGATAGTTCAGCAGCAATGTTTTAAAATTGATGCAAAATTTAATTGGGAGCCAATGCAGTGTGGAGAAAATAGGGGTGATGTGGTCATATTTAATCATTCTAGTAAGAACTTTGCTACATTCTGGACTAACTGAAGCTTGTTTATGCACCTAATGGAACATTCATGCATTCATTTTCTGAACCGCTTAATCCTAATTAGGGCCGCAGGGAGGATGGCACCCATCTCAGCCGACTCTGGGCGAGGGCGGAGTACATGATGGACAGCTCCCCAGGCCATCGCAGGGCAGAAACACGCACAAGTAGTGGTAAAATATTACAAAAAAAAAAAAACTATTGAAAACTATGCATCATTTTCACAATTATATGCCACTTTGTGTTGATCTATCAAATAAAATCCCAATAAAATACATTTACTTTTGTGGTTGTAACATGACAAAATGTGGACAGTTCAAGGGTTATGAATACTTTTGCAATCCACTGTATATATACACTGCCATTCATAAGTTTGGCGTCCCTCAGAAAATTTCACATTTTCCATCAAAATGCAAACATATGAATCAAAAGAGTTGCAAAATGAATATGAAATATACTTAAGACATGGAAAAGGTTAAAAATAAAATTTTTACTTGAAATAATAATTTTGTCCTTCAAACTTTGCTTTCATCTAAAATCCTCCATTTGCAGCTACTATAGCCTTGCAGACCTTTAGCATTCTAGCTGTCAATTTGTGAAGATAAGATAAGAAATAAGAAATTTCACCCCATGCTTCCTGAAGCACTTCGTACAAGTTGGACTGGCTGGATGAGTGCTTCTTTCATACCAAACGGAATAGCATAACAATAATAATAATAATAATAATAATAATAATAATATAATAATAATAATTATTATTATTAGTAGTAGTAGTATTATTATTATGATTATTATTATTATAATAATAATGCCCGGGGCTGGGCATATTGCAAGTAGGTGAATTAGCCTTGTGACTTAAGTGCAAAAGCTACATCAATTTTTATGCATTTTATTGATTTATTTTATTTGATGAGAACATTGTGTATTCAACTTCAGTTTGAGTTGATGTTATGTGAATCCAATTTAGAAAAAGTATCTGAATGTACATTCATGGAACATATTATTAAGAACATCTGTATACATACTCATTTGTGCAATTATCTAATCAGCCAATCAGGTGGCAGCATTGCAATGTATACAACTATGCAGATATAGCGCAGCAGATTTGGGCAGTGTTCATATCAGCTATCTGAATGGGGAAAAATGTGATCTCAGGCAATAATGTATATATTGACCAGAATCTCAATGCAACGTTAGCAAAATTCATTATAACCCATAAACAACAGAGCTTTTGTGTCTAAAATCTACTTTGAGCCCAGAGATGGCCTGGCAAGCTCTACATGTTGTACTCTGCCTTCGCCCAGAGTTGGCTGAGATGGACGCCATCCTCCCTGTGACCCTAATTATGATTAAGCGGTTCAGAAAATAAATTAATGAATTTACTTTGAACCATAAAAATCTTACTTCAGAATTTAAACTGTTACACTGCCATTATTCTGAATATAGTATGCACTAATCTTTCTTCATTAAGGTGAGCTTGCTGTAAATAAATTTGTTCTACATTACATAGTAGAGAATTGGTTATTATAAATGTCACTGCTAACAAATTAGCTTATTGACTGAACACTGTGTTTAATCCCATTGCTGTTTTCAGAGAGCAAAGGGGGGCCCTACCCATTGTTAGTACAGTGTTCCAAATTAAGTGTTCAGTGAGTGTACTTTATGGGTCGTATTTCTTTGCTACGTTTTTCTTCAGTTTTGATGTCTAAGACAGTGCTTTTATTTAGTGCCTAGACCACTGCTTTTAAGTGCAAGCACTTACGTTTAAACCCCGAAAAGATAGGAACAGGAACCACAGACAGAAGAACATTCTTCAACTGCAAGAGGAGGAAACAAAACCAAGGAACCAATTGAAAATAACCGAATTGTAAGGCAGTAGCACAAGAATTTGGCATACTGGTCTTCACTTGAGCTAATACAGCACGTTAATTGTAATGGTACACCCCCATTTTTCTCATAATGCTAAGTTAATTCTGAAATAACATACCAGTTTCCAAAACTCAGATAAAAACTGATTTGCATTACACATTATAGTGTAAGTTAGCACATCTGCCTTACAGCAAGAAGGTTCTGGTTTGGAGTCTCGGGCTTGGCAAGAGTGATTATCTGTGGAATATCCATGTTCTCCCTGTGGTTGCGTAGGTTTACTCTGGCTGTTCCATTTTCCTCCAACAGTCCAAAGATATGCACACTAGGCTATTTGGCTGTTCCAAATTGCCCCTAGGTGTGAGTGTCTGCATTGTTCAGAGTGTACCTTTGGCCAGATTCGGCTGAGATAGTCGGTTGAGATAGGCTCCAACCTCCTCGTAGTGTAAGTCTGAAGATATGTCTAATGTTTAAAGAGGACCATTTGATGTCCAGGATTCTCCAGATGCACTTTTGATAAAGCCTTTCCAATAGCTTAACATGACACTTACATGCTGTCTATGTTTCAGATCCATATAACAAGGAAATAAGGACGCAAGCCTCATACACTAGTGTACATTAGTGTTTTCTTGATCTTTCCAGACTCATTTCTCAAGTTTCCCAAAAGCAGTGCTGGCTTTTGCTATTCTTTGATCTATTCCTGCATCAAGAGTACCATCCCTACTAAGTGTGCTTCCAAGATGGACAAAGCTGTCCACCACTCCACTTCTTTTTCCTTACACCTTGATGCTAGGTTCAACGTATGTTTGTCTGATTGGTGGAGTGTACATAACCTTGGTCTTTTTTAGGCTGATGAGGAGTCTGAATGCAGTACATGCTCTAGAGAAGAAGTCCAGTATCTTCTGCATGTCTTCTGCTGAATAAGCAATGAGATCTGCATCATCTGCATAAAGAACGTTCTCTGACAAAAGTCTGGAATGTTTTTGATTTGGCGAAGAAACTTTGAAGGTTGAAGACTCTGCCAGAGGTTCTAAAGCAAACGTAAACCCTAATGTCACAATCTTGGAAGAAGCGGGTGCTGACACATCTACTTGTTTCTCAACCAGAATTGGTTCAGAAAGCAACCCATTAAAGTTTGCCTTCATGTTGTGATGAAGCTGTTTCCCCAGTATGATCCAAAGGACACTACGGTTGACAGTATCGAAGGCCTTGGTCAACTCAACAAATAATTGGTACAGTGGTACTTGTTGCTCCATACGCTTCTCCATAAGTTGGCGGATGGAGAAGATCATGTCCACAGTATAGCATCCGTTCACCTCTGAACCCACATTAGCTTTCTGGGATGACCCCAGGACAGATCCATATTGTTAGCCGATTCAACAGGACCTTGGAAAAGACTTCCCTACTGCATATAGCAAACTTATTCCCCTATGGACGCCACAGTCAGACTTGGAGCCCTTACCTTTGTAAAAAAGACAGCATTGCATCTACCCAGTCCTGAGGAACTGGATCACTATGCCATACAACTAGAATGAGTACATGAATTGCACTAGCAACATTGTCTCCTCGATAGCTCAAAAGTTCAACAGGTATTCCATCTAAACCTGGTGCTTTTCCTGTGTTTACTTCTTTGATGTTAGATTTATCTCATCAAGGGTGGGAACAGTTGTCATTTCCACTATGATCTCTTTTTGCGGCAGCCCACTAATATCAGATTTATCAATTGTTGATGGATTGTCAAAAAAATCTGTAAAGTGTTCTGTCCATCAAGTCATGATATCTGGAGCATCTTTGATGAGTGCAGAGCCGTCTTTTCACTTCAGGGCCACCATTGTCAAGGGTCATGGACCAAAGACCTGTCGGATCGTGCTGTATAACGCCTTCGAATCTTTGCAGTCATGAGCTCCCTCCATTTCTGCCAAGACTTCCAACCACCACTTATTTTTCTTCTGTCAGATCGTACACTGCAGTCTTGATTTTACATTCTTGAAGGCTTGCTCCGTGGCAGTCCGCACATGACCATCCCCACTGAGAAGCTTCATGCAACCTATTTTTCTTTTTCAGGAGTATGGTGATTGTAGCATTGTTCTCATCAAACCAGTTTCAGTGTTTTGTCTTAAGACCAAGTACATTAACACCTACTGTAGAGATTTGTGTTTTGAACTGACCTCAGGTTCCATCAAAAACAATGTTCTCAAGGGTATTGCTGAGAGCTTTTTACATGTTTCCAAATTTTGCAACATGGACACATCTATGCGCTTTGGCATTTTGACCCCAGTTGCTTTCACTTTCTTCCTGATACACATTTTCATCTTACCACGTACAAGTTTGTGGTCTGTACCACACTCAGCACCAAGCATCACCCTTACAGTACAAGCATCCTGGAGGTCTCGCTTTCATAATCTAAGGTGTGCCCATGGTTTGATCTTGGACGTATCCATGTTGCCTTATACAAAGCTTTTTTGTGGTGATTGCATTATTTTTTGGTTTAGTTTTTGAATGCTTTCTTGTGTGGAGTCTTTTTTTTTCCAGAGATGGGGCGGCTCCTGCTGGCACGGGCTCCACCCGCACCTGCACACCTGCACTGGATTTCCTGCAATCACCACCGGCCAGAGTGTTCTCGCTGCTGATGCGGTATTTCGGCCCGCTCTCTCGTGCTTAACGGTTAGTTTTTGTTAGTTGTTGTGTTTGTTCTCCCAATTACTAATTTCTGCTGTCATCCCTTCCTTCCAGTGCCTACAACGAGCCCCAGCGCTTCCACCTCATCTCTGCTACGCGGACACACACTCTTCTGGGATTGCTCGCCCAACGCTTCCGCCCCCATCTCTGCTACGCAGACACACGCTTTTCTAGGATTTTTCGCCCAGCGCTTCCACCCCATCCCCTCGACACGGTCACTCTATCTTCCGGGATTGCTCGCCAGTCTCCTCCTTTCCCCCCGGGACCCTGGTCCCCTCTCCTTCTCCTCTCCCAACTCAATAAATATATTTTAACCGCTTTTTTGCCTCCGAGTGTGGTTTTGCGTGCCTACCTTACAGCTGGTACATTACCATAACACTTTTTGCTGGTAGAAAGTGCTGCATACTGCTAATTCTAACTCTGTACACAGTTAAAAAAGATGAAGACCATTAGTATACATCTTACCTATCCCGAATCATCCTAAAGCAGTCCAGGAATCATGATCGTTCCCAAACAAGTGCACTGAAATCTCCAAGTAGCAGTATTTTATCTGCATTTGGAATTAATGCGATACAATCCCACAGGTTTTAATAAAAAGCCACGATAGATTCCTGACTGCTATCTAAGGTAGAACACTGAAACTTTTGACAGTCAAAAAATATAGATAGACAGATAGATAGACATATGCAGACATTTATTTAATTTTAAACATATACTGTATAGATTCCTTATTGCAGAGTTAAAGCATGCATATTGTATAAAATATCTCTAATTAATATTTGACTGGTGATTTAAACAGATCTCTCTCTCTCTCTCTCTCTCTCTCTCCAGTTTTAATGTAAGAAAATCTATTAATAAACTGACCACAGCCTTTTCCACCAATAATAAATCTATAAGAATCACTGAAATAATATATGTAGAATCACCAGTAATATATAGGATCCTCCTTTTGATGTTTTGCTCACAAATAAAGTTTACCACAGTGCTGCATTCTAACACCAATAATTATGCAGGAGTTTATTCTGTGATGTGAAAGTGGAATTTAATTAATCACAGGTACTCACTGTGAAAGTCAACAGTTTTTGTTAAGCCTCAGTCAGGAAAACTCCTAGGTCAGTTGTGGGTGTCGTATGGAACTCACTTGTTGTACAATGGAAAATGCCATTATAGATCCTTGTCATGGAGTTTTAAACATGTTTTTAAAAAGTTCCTTTTCTTAGGAAATTCTTGACATCAGGTCTATTTCCTAGACCTGTTGTGCAATGCTCTACAGCATCCCATGTTTGTTCATCGTTCTGAACCGGTTAATCCTAATTAGGGTCGTGGGAAGGCTTGGCGTTTCAGCCGACTCTGGGTGAGGGCAGAGAACACCCTGGACATCTTGTCAGGCCATCGCAGGGCAGAAACACGCTGACGGCAATGCAGCCTACACTTTACGGAAGTCAGCAATGATTCTTTTACATGCCTCTCACCACAGACAGTGAGAGACATGGCTGGCCTTTGATAACCCAGTTAGCTGCACTGGGGGGACAGCAGTGACAACCAGGTGATAGTAGGGCTTGAACGCTCAACCTTTGGATCAGTAATCCAGCACCCTACCACCGGGCCACCACTGCCCCGTCCCACGTTTGTGTTATAATAAAAATATGAACTGCATACACTTTTTTGGGTTATCTGATGTGCTTAAAATCATATGGACATTTTTAAAGCAGTGCATATGTGCGAAATGTACGTGTAATGTACATACTGTACATCAACCGAGTATGACAGAAATATTATGCAGGGATTTTTTTTCTCTTGCAACAATCATGTCACTTTCATATAAACAACATCAAATTTCATTTACAGACCTGACCTATTTACCCCACAACAGATTTACAACACATATTTAATATGCAAATGTAACAGCTTTCAAATCCACCTCACCCAAACCTAAGTCAGTTCCTTCTGTTATAGCTCCGCTAAAAACATACAACAGAAAATATTGCAGGTTGTTTGTGAAAGTCGCTTAAAGAAAAATGTGATATCCTTTACTAGGACTGCAATATGATTGCTTTTGCCAAACAAGCTGATATGGGTATTTCAGAAACTGCTGATCTCAAGGGATTTTCACACACAACAGTCTCAAAGGCTCATGACTGAATTTATATAGTTTTGATTGTGAAGTAATATTGCAAAAGTGGCATGGTGGCATAGTGATTAGGACATCTGCCTCACAGCAAGAAGGTCCAAGGTTTGAGTCCTGGGCTTGGTGAGGGAGTTTTGTGTGGATTTTTTTATGTACTCTGGTTTTCTCCCAGTCGAAAGGCATGCACATTAGGCTAACAGGCTGTTCCAAATTGACCCTAGGTGTGAATGTGAAAGATTGTGTGTGTTGGCCCTGCAATAGACTTGTGAGCTCACACCCTCTTGCTGTGAGGCGGACATGCTAACCACTACACCTTTGTGCCCCCCTTAAGAAAGTCAAAGTAGTTTAAATATTCAGACTGAATAATATATTTCTTAAACTAAAAATAACCTATATTTAACAAGTTCTTAAACATAATTGTTGAATTATTTTTTTTAGTTGAAATATAAATTTTGTAGTGAACCATGAGTGTGTAGCACCAGCAACACATGTTTTTATATATAAAAAATCGATAGATAACCCAAACTCTAAGCCTAACCTCCATCCAACTACATTCCTAACCTAATACATCACTGCCTGGCCAAACACTTCAGTTGTCCCAGCCACAACCTGTTTCTGCTGTCTTCCGGAGTCTCACTACATTTCCCAGCAACTCCTGCACCACTCCCAGTCACGTGACTTCTGACACATGACTCTTGTCACATCAGCACATTGGTTTACATTCCTCTAATTATGTGCACTATACAAGGACTCTGTGTTGTCAGCTCTTTGCGAGGAATCATCTCACATCACAGTGTATCAATGTTTTTGGCTTATGCTCATTTTTTGCTTTGTTTTTAGTGTTATGTTTTGTAATTTCAGCATTGATCATTTTATTTTGAGTTATTATTAAAGTTATGTTTAACTTTTTGCATTTGCGTCAGCCTCATCTCCACAGTGTAGCACTAATATTCTTTTGCCTTTAGCCTTAAATAAAGCACATAATCGTTTTGGCATTGTTTCAATAGACCAATATCAAAACTTTTATTTCCAATTACAGTTGGGTTCATTTTTCACATCTTGAATTGATTACAAGAAAAATGAACGAGTCTACAGATTCTACAAGTGTTTTCCAGCGCTTCCCATAGACTTTCCATAGGTTTCAAGGTCAGGAGTCTGTGGTGCCAGTTCATGTGTAACAATAATTCCTCTTCCTCCCTCAATCATTCTTTTACTACTTCAGCCCAAATTTTATATCTGTGCTATTAGGGAAGAAAAAGTCCATAGATGGGATAACCTGTTCATCAGTGCATTCAAGTGGTTAGTTGAATTCATTTTATTACCACATTAATGTTGCTGAGCCTTGATCTGACCAACTGTAGCAACAATACCATGGCAATTATGCACTGAAATCAAGGCTATAGACGGTCCAAAAAATATAGGATTGTGTGACTTTTTTGAGTGGACAACACAATCTGATTGTTTCACTATCTAGGGATTTTTCTCAAGTGTATAATGTTTGACTGGAAACAGCAGACACACACTCATAGCTTGCAGTGGTCAATAATTCTGGAATCCCAGAAATTCAACAAAACACCATCCTGAAATTACAAAAAAAAATCTATGCAATAATCCCTTCACCTTTTCACATTTAAAAAAACCCCAAAACACTTAGCAGTGACAACAAACTGCTACGAGTGCTAAACTAAGTACATTTTTCTTCTAACTTAAATGTTTCAAATTGCTGTTTACTTTGGAGTGGTTTGCACAGCAAGGTGAATTTTGAGCAAAAATACAAGATATGGAAAATGAAGAGTAGCATAATAAACCTCTCCCAGCAAGGTTTCTTTTCTTTTTTTTTTTTTTTAATCATCACTGGCAGTCCAGAATTTACCGAGGCAAATAAAGAGCAAGCTAAATTTTAATAGCATTAAGAAAGTCTGGAGAAATTTGGCCACAGGTCCATAAAAATCCCCTGAGCCACAAAATTGTGAAAAGCTTGTACATAGGTGGTGAACTTGATGGAAAACTCTTAATCCACACAACACAGCTTAGTTTTTGTCACCCTCTCCATCTCAGGGACTATTCATGAAGATCCACCTAGCCTTTGTAGAATAATTGTTGATTAATGCTCTGTGCCAGATCTGAAGAATAATGTTATAGAGTGCATATGAAATTGAGTGAACGGGGAGTTAAAAAGTATATTTATAAAACTTATTAAGATGTCAAAATGCCACGACAGAAGTTTCTGCTATGAAGAGTAACAAGTATTTATATATCGACATCACTAATAGAAAATTAGCAAATAAGTGAGTTACCATACAAACATCTGAAATAATTCACTGCATATTGAAGAAATGCTTCATCACTATTTCAAAATGTTCAAATTCATTATTTCTTGACATTTTTACATTGTGCATCCTGTGGGATATGGATATGACTAAAGAACTGTCATGTGGAAGTAGGTATGCATTACATCCATATGATTATTATTTTAGGGTGACCCAAAAAGTCCACATTTTAGCTTTCATTTACCTTTGAAATGTGGGAGATCTTTTTGGGTCACCCTGTACTTTTTGCAAGAAAATTTGCATGTATGTCAAAATATAATTTAATTGTTTTATTCTCTTAGTTTGATTAATGCAAAGTTAGATGTTCCCTCTAGTTCATTCTCTATAGAGTGTGGATCAGGACGCATTTTTCTGTCAGAGCCCAGCCCGCATCCAACAGAGTAGTAACCAAACTCGACCTGAGCCTGACAGGCATTAAGATATTTATGTCCGAGCCCGATACAGTTAAAATAGATTTTTTTTTTCTCATACTAATGACACATTTACGTTTGTTTGTGTGGAAAGCCCACTTTTATTAAGCAACTGTAGGAAGGCATTCGGAAATGTCAACAGATGAGCGCATCAGCGCACATGGGGCAACAAGCGCACGTTAACACAGGCGCGCACATTGTAGCCTAATATGCACGTGGTTTGTTGTCACAGCTACATAAACACATTTTCCACACACAGGAAGACAGATGTTAGAGCAATATTTTACATTTATTTTAATCTCAAAAACAAACCTTTGCATCAAGTGAAACATGCCCATTGGCTACCTACATAATAAGCTGTTTTAAAGTTAAAATGTTCAATGCCTTATGGCGCTGATGTGACCGAGCCCGACCCGAAGCCAAACATAAATTTCTAAATATCTGTCCAAAGTTCCGAACCTGGCCCGACCCATCGGGTACCATCGGGCTTGGGTCAGTGAATCACACAGGTAATGAAAAGAAAACACATGCGCACAGTCCTTGCAAATGTTCCTGTAACATCTTCAACACAACATATTTGACACATTTATAGAAAGTGTTACCTGTAGCATGGTAACAATGTTTTAGGGAGTCTTCAAATATCACTTTATCTGCGTTCATACAGGAAGCGACAGGCGACATGCTTACCGCTGAGTGACTTGTGACATCGCCTGGCGAGAGAGGCGAATCACTTCACTTTACAGCTCTCATTGCCTGGGTAACTCCCTCACATGCTTCCTGCTTCGTAATCTTTCTGCGTTAAACTGTGAGCATTACCGCACTAGAAAGGGAAAATACTAGAAAGAAAATAACTCAAAGCCGTGCTTCAGCCTAAAACACTGAGCTTTTGGAAGTTATTTACAGAACGTGTACAAATTCCAACATGTTGGCCTACAGGGGACACTACAAAAAAAAGGAAAAAAACAAAAATTTGCCCATATTGGCAGATAACTTTTATACCATATGTCGCACATTCAGAATCCTTATATTCATGCATTCACTGGACTTACCTGAATCAGGTAATGTACGCCCACCACGTCCATTTCCGCTCAGAAATGTTTTTGGAGAATATGCAAAGCCTTCTGTTTCTTAACTCCTCTTAGAGTTTTTGCCTTATATGCAGGAAACTTTGAATGTAGAATCTTGAGAGTGACCTGACAAAATGTTATCAAATTAAATTTTCTACTTTCACAAATGCACTAATTATTAAGGAACAGTAGCAAGCACGCTAAATACATGGTCTTGCATATCCTGGCCATTGTAAATGTCACCATGAAATTTAAGGCTCTTGCTTATGATAATATTCTAATGCTCTCTGTCGAATTTGGTTGTCATTGACTCCTAGGAGGCAATTCACAAATAACAGGTTTATATTTCAAGAGTGCTTTATTCAATTTGTACTTATTTACTTCTTTACCCACGACGACAATGGTGTTGTGAATACTTAAAGTGGACATGGCCTATTATGCTATATTAACAATATTATAACAATGACAATATTTAAAATTCACCAATTGCATTCAAGTGAATACAGTCAAATTTACAGTGTAGACAGACAATGCTTCCTAGACCTCACATACCAAAAAAGGTATATGTGCATCATCAGGTGGTACTATAATCAAGGTAAATGCATTTTGGCCAATAACTCCCAAACTGATTGTCACAAATTCAAGATCTTTATATGGGCACACTCCCTGAATTGAGCTGAATCAAATAACATATGCCATACCAGTTTCTATTATTTCATAAAATTGTACATCATGCCTCTCACTGGAAGAAAGATGCCCACACACATCAGTCAGTCCCCTAGAGCAGGATATTAGACCACAACAGGGTGAAGAAATAAGTTATTATGTAAGATCATTAACCACTTTGGCATAGTCTCTCACTATACAGGAGCTGAACCTCCAGAAGCCTCAGGAAAATGACGTTACAGATCCACCCAATGTAAGGGATTGGGTGTGAATTAGAATTTTCAAGTATAAGTGGGACAAGCCATAGTGGACAGAAGAAAGCCGTCCCCACATGCTGTGCAGGTTGATAAATCAATTGGATTAAGTAATTGGTATCATTTGAGATATTGTTTCCCAGCAAATCCTCCGCTGAGGACATTGAGTGAAATAAGCAAATTTGGTTGAATTGTAAGAGTAATTCATAAGAGGTCAGTGGAGGCTGGACAAAAGCTGACCTTAGCTAAAAATCATAAAAGTTATACTAGAATCTCTAAATTTCCTGCCTCTATTCTTTTTTCCCCAACCACATTCCCGTTCTTACCACAGGAATTTACATTTTTACATTTATACATATCTATATCATTTTATCTAGTTACTGACAAACTGGACAGTTTACTTGATTATTGATGTTTGGATATATTCATTATAAATAAATGTCAAGCGTTCTTTCATTGTCATTATGTGTACTGTTCTAAACTGTTCCCAAAGGGGGACTTTATTTATCCTGGTATTATTAGAACTAATGATAATGATAGATATGCATTGAAGCAGCTCTTACTAAAAGAAACCTTAACAAAAAAGAATGCTATTACAATTGGCTAAGGCTCGATCCTTGTTATCACCTGATTAAATTAATGCTGAAGACACGCTTCACGTTTAACTGTGCAACTATGTATCAACTATGCAAAGAACAAATGATATAATTTATATAAAATAGCATAATTATTCTTGGAGACTTCAATGCTCGAGTTGGCAAAGATTGGAAATTCTGGTCCTCTGTAATTGGCAGACATGGCATTGGTAAAATGAACTCTGACAGTCTTATCATGCTTTACCCAGTTCTGTACCCAGTTTCAATTTGGCATAACAGGCACCATGTTTCAGCTAAGGAACCATCTTAAGAACACCTGGATGCATATGCGCTCCAGACACTGGCAACGGCTAGACCATGTACCTGTCAACAAAGGTGCTAGGACTCTCGTGAAAGTTATCAAAGTAAGTCTTAAGTAAGAATACTTCGCTGATCACCGACTACTGATTTGCAAGTGTAACATATCTGTGATCAAGAGGAAGAAGAAGCAAAATACAAGCTTTCTCCCTAAAAAGCTTGACACCACTATGACCCAAGACAAGGAAGTAGTTTTAAATGATTTATTACAAGAGAGTCTGTCAACTTGTGATGCAGAAGCAAATTTGATGCACCTAAAGAACACATTACTCGACACAGGAAAACATGTCTTTGGAAAAAAGAAGAGAAAACAGCATGACTAGTTTGATGACCAACATGAAGAAATACAGTGGCTTCTCAAGCAAATAAAACTGACTGCTGACAGACACTCACTCAGAGAACAGGTCAGACAACTGAAAAACACATGCAGCAGAAGCAGAAAGGTTCAGCCTAGAGAAAAATTATTGAGAATTTAATGCCTCTGTACTGTTTATAGTCCTAAGTCTAGAAGTACTCACCAAATCAGATCCAAAACAGGAGAGCTATTGTCATCACCACATGATATAAAGTGTAGATGGATTGAATACTTCAGCCAGCTCCTAAACCAGTCCTCCAACATCGACATGGATATTGTAAGCAATATTGTACAACAACCAGTAATAGAAGAATTGGGCAGTCCCATCACTGTGGATGAGTTAATTACTGTGCTAAACAACACAAAACTGGGGAAGAGCCCAACACAGAACTGAGAATGGCACGTTCTTAAGATCATCACTGCTGCACCTCTTTAACGACTTATGGGACACTGAAAACTTTCCATCGGACCTCATTGTTGCAAATATTACCATCCTCTTTAAAAAGGGAGACCGAAGCCAGTGTAACAACTACAGAGGAATCTCCCTTCTTAGTGTTGTAGGCAAAACTTTCACAGATATCATCCTTCAGAGACTCCTGGTCCTGACAGAAAGAGTTTTTGCCCAATCACAGTGCAGATACCGCAAAGGAAGAAGTACAATTGATGATATTTTCACTCTACGTCAAATTACGGAGAAAAGCAGAGAACATCAAAAGGATCTGCCTTCATTGACTTCACCAAAGCATTTGATTGTGTCAGTTGTGAGCTGCTTTTTGTCAACTTGGAAAAACTTGGTTGCCCTGAAAAACTGACAAATGTTATCAAGGCACTATAGTCGAATGTACAAGCAAGAGTAATATGCAACAAGCAACATGCTTGTGACTTATGCTGACAGTGTGACGTCAGTTCCTGTTTTTGAATCACGTGTTGGCAACTGCTTGGCATTTTTAATCTAGCTTTTTCCCTCTGATTTTAGGAATTGAATTTTAATTTTGCTGTTTTACTTTTTTTCTCTTGAAGCACTTTTATTCATTCATCTATTCATTTAATGAACTGCTTAATCCTAATTAGGGTCACGTAGAGCCTTACACCCATCTGAGCCAACTCTGGTCAAGGGCAGAGTACACCCTGGACAGCTCGCCAGGCCATCACAGGGCAGAAACACGCTGACGGCTATGCAGCCTACTCTTGACGAAAATCAGGTTCGTCATGCCTCTTGGTTCTTTTAAATGCCTCTCACCACAGACAGTGAGAGACATGGCCGGCTTTTGATAAGCCAGTTAGCTGCACTGGGGGAAGCACTTTTAGTTATTTTATTTATAAATATCTTTAGTTCGAACTTCGAACACCAATTTTTCTCCACTTCAAAGCAGCACGCAGAGGGAATTAACAGCATCCTGTTAATATCCGGCTACTATGCTCCTAGCTAACGCTGAGGCTCGCCCACAGAAGCACCACTCATCTGTGCTTCACGTGTCGAACAGGTTTGCTCTCCACACCGAGACGCCCACTGAGAAACCTGAAAGTGCTCTGGTTATAGGAAGCTCTATTTTATGACACGTGAAATTAGCTAGCCCTTTAGGGGCACCAGCAGCACTAGTTAGGTGTATCCCGGGAGCCAGAGCATAGGTTATCTTAGGTTCTTAGGCGAGCGCAGGTTCTCTAAGACAGTTATACATGGTGGAGTTAATGATATATGCCTTTGTCATTCAGTGGTTACTACATCCCAATACATTGTGGTGATGTAGCTTACAGAAGGTTATGGTCGCTGAACTGCTGGATGTCCAAGTGGTGTTCCGAAAACGAAGTGGGCTTAATAGACAATTGGAGTACTTTTGAGGGTAAACCTGGCCTGAAAGGGCGGGACAGTATCCATCCCACTCGGGGAGGTGCTGCTCTCATATCCTGCAGCATAGCACATAGTCTAAGAACAGAACTATTCAGTCAGTAACTATCCAGAGCCAAGGCCAGAGAGCAGAGAAACAGGCTAATTCGAGCGTCTGCTAGCTGCACAGAGTCGTCCCTCAAGGTCAAGTTCAGTGCTATAGAAACTGTGTCTGTTCCCCGAATCAAGCAAAAATGTAAAAACACTCAGAGTTTGTTTTAGTAATTTTATTAACACAAATTTCAATCATACAGAATCTACAGCCAGCACCTTTGATCTAAAGATAGGATTGTTAAAAGTTAGCTCTCTTACATCTAAAGTGCTTATTGTAAATGAAATCATTACTGATCAAGAGTTTAGTGTAATGTGTTTAACAGGAACATGGATAAAACCCAATAAGTATGTAGTATTAAATAAAGCGAGTCCTGCCGGATACAGTTATATACACCTACCTCGTCTAGCTGGCAGAGGAGGAAACATCGCAGTTATTTATACTGATAATCTAGGCGTTATACAAAAATCTAGACATAAATTTAATGTATTTGAAATTCTATATACTAACATAACATATGTTCCCGGAAAAAAATATGCCCACGCAGCTGATTCCTTTAATTATCATTTACAGACCCCCAGGGCCGTACTCCAAATTCCTATTTCAATTTGCAGACTTCATTTCAAACCTGGTTGTTTCTTAGATAAAGCTTCAATTGTTGGTGACTTTAGTATTCATTTTTGTAAACCAGAGGATTCTTTAAGAACAGTGTTCATGTCTATTCAAATTTAATAGGACCCACTCATAATGCTGGCCACACTCTAGATTTAATACTAACTTTTGCATTACATATTGAAAATATAGATTCACAGTTCCACAGTCAGAAACTATTTCAGATCATTATCTTATCTCACTTACCTTGCCACGTTATCGCATTAAGTGTACTTTTACATCAACTACTGCACAGAGTGTCACTAATAATCTTCCAGAATTATCAGCTATGACTGGATCATCATTAGACCCCACTCGATCAAGCTACCGCTATACGCTAGATAATATAGCCCCTCTGAAAAGAAAACCAATCAGAGAGAAAAGATTAGCACTCTGGTATAATGCTCATGCACGCACACTAAAACAGAACACCCATAAATTAGAACAATTAGAAAATTGCTCAAATATAATAGATTACAAAAATAATCCAAACTACTTATTTAATATTGTTGCAGAATTAACTAGGAATAAGACCATAAATAAGACGTGCAGACCATCAACTTATAGCAGTGACGACTTTATGAACTTTTTACTTTTAAAATTGAAAATATCAGGCAAAAAATGGATTCCCTAAACTTAAGGTCAGAAATGTCAATAACTAAAACAGTAAATAATAATATACCCCATATTAGATCAGCAACTAGCCCCTAGTCTAGGCTCATCTAAATCATCAACCTGCATGCTAGATCCAGTACCTGCATGTTTCTTTAAAAAGGTACTACCAGAAATGATCAACCCTTTATTAAATATAATTAATTCTTCCCTTAGCACTGGTTATGTACCTAAATCCTTTAAACTAGCAGTTATCAAACCTCTGATTAAAGATTCTAACCTTGACCCTGTCCAACTATAGACCAATATCAAACCTTCCTTTTATCTCCAAGATCTTGGAAAAAGCTGTAGCGTAGCAGTTATGTTCATATCTTTGTAGGAATAACATTCATGAAATGTATCAGTCAGGATGTAGGCCTCATAATAGCACAGAGACAGCACTCATTAAGGTGGTAAATGATTTACTGGTGGCCTCTGACCATGGCTGTGTCTCCCTGCTTGTGTTACTTGACCTTAGTGCAGCCTTTGACACTACTGATCATACGAATCTCCATGACGGATTAGAAAATGTTGTTGGAGTTAAGGGAACGGCCCTCTCCTGGTTTAAATCTTATTTAACTGTCCGTTATCAGTTTGTAGATGTAAATGGTGATTTCTCTGTACATTCTAATGTTGTTTGATGTTCCACAAGGCTCTGTCCTAGGCCCGCTGCTTTTTTTCTCTGTACATGCTCCTTTTGGGTAATATTATTTATGAACATGGTATTAGCTTTCATTGTAAAACTGATGATACACAGTTATATATTTCAGCAAAGCCAGATAAGAGACACCAGCTTAATAAAGTTGAGAAATGTGTAAAAGACATTAGACACTGGATGCTTACTAACTTCGGATCACAAGCAGCTAGAAATAAGGTATCTGATTATGTAGTAAGTTTGGATGGTGTTTCAGTTTCATCATGTGTAGCAGTAAAGGACCTTGGAGTGATTAATGACCCCAGTCTTTCATTTGAAGCTCATGTAGATAATATTACTTGGGTAACCTTCTTTTGGCTCAGAAATATTGCTAAAATAAGAAATATGATGTCCATGCATGATGTAGAAAAACTTGTTCATGCTTTTGTTACCTCGAGACTAGATTATTGTAATGCATTACTGTCTGGATGTTCTAATAGGTGCATAAACTGTCACGAGTGGGACAAGCTGAGTAGGACCCAAACGCAGGACAACAGAGGCAGAGTGGGGGTGAAAACAACTGA
>JBCNYH010000012.1:38602066-38612632 GCA_039654325.1 Tandanus tandanus
CTTGGAGGAACAGGAATAGCAATTCCCTCATCTGGTTCAAAATCAGAATCATTAGAATCAGAATTTAGCTCAAGATAATCTTCATCTTCAGACACATCCTCCTCTATTTCACTGTCATGATCAATGATGGTTTCCAGAGCCTCCTGGACTATCATCCTTTTGCTTCTGCTGCTCATTTTGTAAAGGTCTGCCTGACAGAGTGTAATGTTGGTAGGACTCCCATGCAGAGAATCTTTTATATGTTTTGCCCCTTCCCTGTTGCGTGTCCACTGAATATGGGTGGAGTTTTCCCGCGAGAACATAAATGGTTCCCGTCAAAAGTCATACCTGCACCTGTGTGTGTGTGTGTGTGTGTGTGTGTGTGTGTGTGTGTGTGTGTGTGTGTGAGATTGGGGTGAAATATGTCTCACAGTTGCAAACAAAGAAATAGTCTGACATTTCTGACACCCTTTTACCTCCTGTTTGACTGCTGGGTCAAATTGACCCGAACAGTATCTATGTGATATAAACATGCAGGGGGTGATCGCAAATATGTGAGATGAACCATTTTCATATTATATGTTGATTACACTAATTAAGGCAAGCAGAAGAAGTTTCATACTGAAAAAATACTTAAAACTATTTTTCCTAGATGTTCAAACTTTAAAACGGGTCAAATTGACCCGTAACATAACAGGAGGGTTAATTATTTATCTGTTGTCTATGTCTGTGGGAGTGTTCTTACTGTATCATCCATTTGTACAGACACTGTTACATGCCTAGTCACACCATGTCAAGCGATAAATGAATATGGCAGTGCTGTAAATGCTGTAAATGCAAATAGAGTTTCAAAAAGCATTACTTGCACAAACTGTTTCATATATCATCTGTACAGTTTTTTTAAGCTGATTGCTGATTTAAAGAACCCTACAGTGTTATCATGATGTCTCAACAGCTTCTGACAGAGACCAGCACAGTGCAGCAGTAAGCTGACAACAGGACAGATGTTACATGTTAGGCAACACACTGTGTTAGGAACAAGATGCAGCCATCCAACTCTCTCTCTCGAAGATGAGCTCTGTAGTCAAATTAGCTGGCAACCAAAAGTGTTCATCCGCTATTGTGTTTATACCCTTCCTTCTCTCTCTCTCTCTCTCTCTCTCTCTCTCTCTCTCTCTCTCTCTCTCTCTCTCTCTGGCTGCCTTATTCCCCTGGGTAGAACATTGTGCTCTAAGCAAAGTGAGACTGACAGATGCTCAAGTTCACCTTTAACTCACTTTAATTGAATTAGAGGCCAAAGCACAGACAGGCAAGTTTGAGGTACCAAGAGAAAATTAGAGACACTTTTTAATTTTATTTACCAAGTCATGCAGATAGGTTTGCAGGATAAATTTTAGAAGTAGGGAATATATGACATGAATGACTCTTTGAATTGTGCTTGTCCCCGTGAAGGAAAGAAAGAACCCTGGAGACTAAATGCAGTGATTTCAGAATAACACACGTAAACAACAGAAGAGCTGAAGTTATATTATTATATTATATTATATTTTATATTTTATTATATAATATATATAGTATATATTTTATATTTTATTATATTTTAGTTATATGGATGTACATATCAAGACAAAACAAAAAAATCATTTGGTGATTACCAGGTTTCAAAACTATGTAAATCTAAAATCAGGGGTAAGACAACATACAATAGATTCCACCATCATTATTGACTTACTGAACATTAGGTGGAAATGAAGAAACCTTGTGTGAAAAACTAATTACACCTCATGATTCAATATCTTGTAGTACCACGTTTAACTTAATAATAACACCAATAACTTAAAAATAATCATTTTCTGTGTGATTTTATTATATCTCTCACATCATTGTGGAGGAATTTTGGCCGACTTTTCTTTACAACTTTGCTTCAGTTTATTGATGTTTGAGGATATTTGTTTATGTACACTCTCATAAGGTCTATTTTAAGATCCTCTGTTAAGGTCCAGCATTTTAATTGGGTTGAGGTGTGGACTTTGACTTGGCCATTGCAACACCTTGATAATTTTCTTTTTCATGTTGAAGACTTGCTGGTGTGCTTGGGATCATTGTCCTGTTGCATGAGCCAACTGCAATCAAGCTTTAACTGCTGGACAGGTGGACTCACATTTGATCTAGAATACTTAATCAGAGTATACAGGTAAACAGAGTAGTTAATGACTCAATGACTGCAAGGGGCCTGGGTCCCGTGGCTGCAAAACAAGCCCAAATCTTCTCCCCTCCACTACCATGCTTAACAGTGGTGTGAGTTGATTGTGCTTATATGCTGTGTTTGGCTTTTGTCAAATGTGGCACTCTGCATTATGGCCAAACATGTCCTCTTTGGCCTTATCTGACCAAAGCACATTCGGCTTTTAGTTTATCTGAGATATGTTCTTAGGTACGAACACAATCTATGAACACAAAAAAGCACTCTTATGCATATATAGGTGCTGAGGTGATGTTACAGAATCTCTATTTCCCTTATTTTTTTATTTTATTTAAAAAAAATTTATTCATAATGTAATTTTAGACAGTGATCTTTTTACCACGTTAAACTTTTTTGATAATTATTTTTATGATACTACACAGCATCATGAAAATATCTATCAACACATGATGTATCAATTATGTTTATTGGAAACCATTGCTTATTTAGTAACACTTCTTTCATGACTAGCGCAATGGTATATTTACTGCTACTAGAAGAAACTGCACTTTGGAGAGCATGTATACTCAGGGTCCACAGAGATTTATTCTGAGACCAACAAATATCTTCTAAGCCATTTACAAAGAGCTGTTGTCACGGAGCTGTGTAACACCTTGTACTGTGGGCTCATGCCTGATGCTCAAACCCGGCAGCACCACAGGTTCAGGTAGTTGTCTTTTTGGCCACAGGGATATTTCGGAGCGAACTTGGAGACCAGTTGGCTATATCACAGGCATCTATCAGCCACATCGTCTACTGACCAGACAATATAATAAATTCCCCTATACTGAACACTAACAGCTACATTCAAAAAAGGATTTAATTTTGTTGCTGATGTATCCAACATCATCAGGGCAATAGACTGCACACACATTCATGTTACGGCTCCCTCTCCCAATGGATTCCCATACCTCAGCTGTATACAGTACCAATCAATTAATGGCCATCTCCTCTGCGACTGCCAGAACCATCTCTTAAATGTGGCCTCCCATTTCCCAGGAGCTGCACACGATTCTTACATTTTACAGAATTGTGTATGCATTTAGAACAAGAAGCTGCTGGAGACATTTGGTTCATCAGTAAGCATCTTTTAATTTTATCTTCCAAAAACATTGCAGGCTTTTGTTCTTATATTGACCAGTTCAATTAGGAGATGGATACATGCTGGTCCCCTGGTTAATGACACCACTCACAAACCCCCAGACTGAACTTGAGGTGTCGTATATCCAAAGACATGCACGCACACTCGCCTCTTGGTCAGCTCCATCTTATCCGAAGGAGAAACGGGAGGTGGCTTTGACTTTAGACTTCCACGCCTTTCATAGAAGACTAGCAATATGCTGCAGGTAGGTGGATTTCTGTTGCACTCGTCTTCTGTGTCCATGAGCAGGCGTGTACAATACATACTTTTTGTACGATGTCATCTGCACTTCATCTAATTCTATGTCCAACAAATGACCTCTGCCTGCAACTGACTTGTCTGGCACGTGATCTCATCATTGATCACCTGTATACCCCTTCATCTGTGACATGATCTTCAGCACTGATTGAGCAAACCATTGACGTTCTGAAAGGGCACTGAATAGGGAGTGATCACACTAGAAAAGCAACTGATGCAAATTAATTTTTTGCAATTTTTTTTGCAAACTTTGAAAGTCGTGTCACAAGAAGGTTTGCGATTGGTTTGTGGATGTTTGGCAAAAAAAAGCACATTTCTTGTCGTAAATGTCGTTTTTTGTTTGCAAACCTTTCTTTTTCTTTCTCGCATTATTAGCGTGGATAAGATGCAAATAAAATATGAATAATGACAAAATATATAAGGAATATGCCAGAAGCCAGCAAGTCTCAAACTTTCTGCATGGAAGTTTCCAACTTGTCACTTTTCCTTATGAAGGAAAAATGAATAATTTGCAAACTTTGTGACCTTCTCATGACATGTGCAGACTGTTCAAGAAGAGTCCAAGACTATTCCACCTCAGGGCCTTGTTTTGCAACATTCACAGAAATTTCAAACATGTTTGATTTTCTATCGCACCTCTAGTGTGATCACCCCCATACAGTCAGTGGTAAGCTGATTTACAAACGAGAGAAGGTATGTACAGGACAGCAGTTGCAAATTAAACAGCGTGCAGCCTTGTATCCCAATTATTTCAGCATTTTGTAAACTTTAATTTTTTTTTATTTTTTTTATTTCAAATATCCATAATACTCATGGAGTGGCACAGTGGTTAGCATGTCCACCTCAAAGCAAGAAGGTCCCAGATTCGAGTCCCAGGCTAGGCAAGGGCATTTCTTTGTGAAGTTGCCATGTTTCTCTGGGTACTAACAGCTTCCTCCCACAGTCCAAAGACATGCACAAGGCTAAATGGTTGTTCCAAATTGCCCCTAGGTGGGAATGTGAATGGTTGTGTGTGTGTGTTGGAATGAACAGATAAGCCACCACCAGAACTTGTGCGCATGACCCACTGTCTAAAAAAACAGATCCTCTGTCCAAATTAGACAAAAGATTAACATTTGTAAATGTATACCTTAATGTATGGTACTATAACTGCAGAAAAAAAAGCAGCAGATGAGCCATTGTTTTACAGCTACTGCTTTTACTTTAAAGGCAGATTAAATTTGTATCTAAATTAAACAAGGCAATACCTTTTGACTCTGTCAGGAAGTGACCTTGACACTGCAGGCACAGGGCACCAGTCACTATCCATGTGGTCTGCCAGTGGCACACCCAAGGGTGCCATCTTTATTTTAATGGCTCTAGCATGCTGGTCCAGCTCTGACAACTCAGGGCCAGCCCCCCTCTCACATCCGTCTTTGGCGATGTTATTTTTGGCCTCTGATTTCAGGTGTGTAAAGTGTGGTTCAGTGCAGGGTGATTGTGTGTCTTGCTTTGTGACAGAGAAAAGAAATTAGCTGAAACACTGACAAAAATGAATAAACAGTGAATTGTCCATCTGCCTCCCAGTCTGTTGTGTGCTGAGCTTAGGAATTCGTTACACTAGTGCTGAAACCCAGGACACTAGAGAGGACATCAGTATGGAATTGATGTAGTTCATACCGTTGCAACATCAAACAACAGCAACTGGCGCTACCAACCCTGTGGGGCAACATGCAACAGCTTGTTGAGGATATCCTCCGGGAGCAGTAGGAGGATTAGCAGCTACTGCTGGATGCACTGCTCTCACCATGCCCATCCCACCAGCAGTGGCCTACCCCATGCTGGTCTAAACAAGAAAAGGCAGCCGCAGCATGGGGATGGTCAGAAGAGGAGCAAGCGATATAGCTGCTGTTGCTCCTGACCAGCAAGGCTCAGTTCACTGTTATGCAGCTTCCCCCGCTACCAGGAGCTGAAGCAGGCCATGCTCCAGCATGCTGGCAGCTCCTCTGAGCAGCACCACCAGCGCTTCCAATTGTTGGCATTGCAGGATGCTGGCCAGCCATTCATTTTTGCCTAGCAGCTCAGGGATACCTTCAGGAAATGGCTACTTCTTACAGCTAAGTGCTGGAGCAGTTCTTCATGTGGCTGCCAGCGGGAACAGTGGAGTTGGTGAAATGTCTTCAACTAATCAGCCTTTGGTGCATTCAACCACTCACCCTCTTGCTTCACCCAAATTCTCTTTGCCTGCAGAGGGTGCTCAATCATGCCCTTGCTGCCACATTCTACTTCAGAGGAAGTAAAATTCTTTCTCCCCTTTGATTCTGGTGTAAAAGTTTAATTGGTTTTCATGTTAACTGGTGACATTGGCTTACAGATGCTTATTTTCTGCTATTTCTGCCAACATTTTCCTTACTTTTTTTTACTTCTGCAGATTAGTCAAGACTATAAATCTGATTCAGAGTTAGATTTGATGCTCCACTTGGTTGTTCAATAAAGTTAAACATGTGCCATGTCTGTGTTTTGCACCAAGACAAATTATACAAACAAAAACAAATAAATAAAATTTGTAAACAGTTAGAAAGTTAAAATAAGCGAAGCAGGTTTCGAACCCGAGCCTGTGGGTTAATATACTCTGTCATGCACCAGCACATCTCCTAACCACCTGAGCTATCACCGTCGAGTAATCAGCGAATAATCTATAGTTATATTCTCGCTCCCAAAAGCATGGCCAGACCCATATTAATGTTTAATAGTCACAACTTAACTGTCTCTTATGGTGCTCCATGTTATCTGGTGACTATGTTATCTGGTGTGATTAACACAGTCTGTACTAACAGTGATTAAACGCAAAGCTGTTGGACTTCAACCCAAACAAACCAGAGATATTCCTTATAAACATGTAGAATTAGCATAAACGGGTATGATGTAAACAACTGCACAGAGTGAGGTGTAAAAGAAATTAGAGAAGAAAATTAGATTAAATATCCAACAGCTTCATGTGGGGGTTTCACCCGGTGCTCCAGTTTCATCCCATAGTCTGAAGACATGCACATTAGGCTATGTAGATATTCCAAATTACCCATAGGTGGGAATGTGAGTGTGAATGGTTGTGTGTCTCTGTTTGCCCTGTGATTGTCTGACAAACTATTAAGGGTGTACCCCACCTTCACCAGTCGGCTGAGATGGGCTCCAGTGTGTACATATATGTATATACATATAAAGCATCAGAATGGAAAAATGCACAGCCATGATCTAATCTATTTTCTGCGTGGGGCCACATGTTCTCGTCCACGTCACAGCACAGCACAGCACATCTTGTCTCCTCTTGTTATGCACCTTGGATATAATTGCATGGCCTGCTTATCCACCCCGGCAGTCTTCAGGTGAGATGTATCTGCAGCCAGAATCCACTGTATCTATGAGGGACACTTGGTAATGTGAAATCACACGCTTTCACCTTCAGTCAGAAAAAAAATTGCCCAATGGGGTTGAAGAATAGTAAGCAAAGGGGAGGAAATGGGAAACCATTCTTGGATGAGCTACAAATTAGTATGTGATTGTAAGTGAATGGGGAATGCTACAACCTACAATCACAAATGTCCTCATGTTTCCTCCTACCTGATTAGTTTTTGCTTCTGGTTCTAGATGTTGGTGGAGTTCATCTGAAAACAAAAGATGATGATCAGTGTTGTAGGGACCAATCTGGCATTTCTGCAGGACCAAACAAGGACTCAAGATGGCTGCACACGTTGTGATATTTGTTCCTTTCTGACCTGGCACCTTAACAGTGTCTCTTTTTCTGATTTCCTCCCCACTCACAAGTTTTTGCTAGGTTATACCCAGCCTTGCCTACATAGATAATTTCATGTGGGGCGTGATTTGGCTCCAATTCCTTTTCAGTATATCCTACTCCATACACAGTAACACATATTTACATTTACACTACATGCATTGTGTAAAACTCACTATAGAACAAGATATATTGGATAGACACTATGCGTGGATATATTTTTGCTGGAGATCCATGACCTGCTCACTGTTTCTTACTTAGGAACTGCTTAGAACTGTTTCATTTGAACTCTGTGTTTGGTCAGAGCCCAATAAGTGGTAGTCAGGATTATGCTTTCCACATTATGAAATATCAGGTTGTCAAGGTAGCAATGGCCTGTCCTACAATAATAAATACAGTTATTTAGAGGAAAAACAAATCCCTCACTAATTACTTTTTTATATACCAAAACGACATATGTCATGATTATTGGCATTCCTGGAAATCATAGGGAACACAATGTAACCAGAGCATGTTTCCCACTGAAATTGTACATTTATGAGTTGTAGGGGTATATAAAAAGTTAAATTCATGACTTCCTGATTAACTAGGGAACATATGAATAGTGACAAAGAGGCAAAATGCCTTTGAGCATCCATCAACATAGGAAGGTTAATAGAATACACAAACCAGATCAGGTCAGGTCATGGTTGTATTTTTTCATGATAAATGTCCTGAAAATTTCCATTTCTACAATCAGGACCGGAATAAAAACGTGGACATCAACTGAAACTGTTACATGCTTTTACAAGGATCACTGTTGGCGAATTAAAAGAAAAAGTAAAATCTTGGGGTGGATTGTTTTGTTTTCCCATTGCTGATTACCTGCCTAGCCTCTGATATACTGTTACCATGTGTGATACCTGCCTGTTTATTATGATTCTATCTCTGGATTACTGTTGCTGTGTTGCTAGTCTGATCTTGTGGCATGTTTCACCAAGTAGAGAACATAATGTAAAGGGTCCATCAGTCATTTTTTTCCCTTCTACTTTTTCTTCCTCTGCTGCCCTTGACTTCTGCTGCAGGAAAGCTGCAGTAGGAGTCAGACAAAGTAATTCTTCCTCAAGACAAGCAGCACTTTGGGCTTCTATAATTATTGGAACCAATTCTCCGGTTTAACTGTTTTTTGTGTTAACTGGTGCCATTGGATTACAAATGTTTGCATTTCGCTCTTTCTGCCATTTACTTTACTTCTGTTTGACTTCTGCAGATTTTTCAATCATATGAATCTAGTTCAATGTGAAATCTGATGCTCTACTTTGTAATGCAAAAAAGTTAAACGTGTTGTGTCTGGTTTACACCAATATAAATGATACAAGCAAAAATAAATGAATAAAATTTATAAACTCTTAGACAATTAAAATAAGAATGGCAGGGTTCGAACCCGATCCTGTGTGTTAAAATAGTCTTTCATGCATACATCTCCTAACTGCTTGAGCTACTGTACTGCTAAGGAAACAGTGAATAATCTATAATCATTTTTTTTCTTCCAAAAGCATGGCTACACCAATGTTAATCTGTGCCAGTAACAAGTTACATAAAATGGCTGTCTTTGTTATCCAGTGACTGTGTTATCTGGTGAGAGTAGCCCATTCTGGCCAAACAGTGAACAGGAAGTTGTTGGAAATTTAAGCTGACTTTAACCTTTTATTTATATTACAGTCCATTTTTTAGTTATATATGTTTGTGATGCAATTGATTGTAACACTCAAAGCAATGTTTACACAGTATCTGTTTGCACTAATGCTACAGGCTGATATGGAATATTGCATGTTGCTATAACACAAGCTGTGTTGTGATTTAACAATTTTTAGTAAGAAAGCTTCAAGTCTGAAATGGCCAGAGCAAGCCTAATAGATGTACTTGTTCAGCATACATCAAAATGCTTAACTTGGATTGATCTATTAGATTATTGACTTAGACTGTGCTTGCGTGGGTTTCCTCTGAGTATTCCAGTTTCCTCACACAGTTCAAAGACATGCACCTTAGGCGAAATGGCTGTTCCAAATTGTCCATATGTGTAAGTGTGAATTGTTGTGTGTATTGGCCCCACTGAGCTGTTCAAGGTGTACCCTGCCTTCACCCAGTGTTGGCTGAGATAGTCTTTATCCTCCGTGCAACTCTGGAGTATTAAGCGTTTTGGCAAATCAGTGAGTGAGTAATGGTGCGATTATTGACTTGGATAAAATGCTGTTTTTTGTTCTGACTCATGAGCAGTTATTGGTAGGGTAATGATAAACCTTTTTTGCCTTTTTTTGAGGAACAGAATTCTTCAGTGAGATGGCTTCAGTGTGTGACCTCAAAAGTTTTGTTATAGTGTTGCTCAAGAAAGGCTGCTAGCAAAAGCGAGAGCCTGACCGTAATTTCCTGACATTAAAAAACACTCTTCTTATCATCAGAATGTAATAAAACTTGGTTTAAGAACAAGTGTTACTAAATTTCCACCTACCTTAAATCAATGCCCATACACTATATCATTCCATATTCTTAGTTGTTTAATCCAGTAAACTGTATGACTATGACAGTAGCCTAGTACTGGGAGCTATTTATAAGTGCTGCACCATTCTGGAGCATTGAATGGATCCAAAAAGTCAGATACAATGGTATTCAGGGTATTTGATGGCTGCAGTGCGATAGGTGTTAGCGGACACTGAGGTATAAAACTTGGGATTGGGCCTGGTATCTGTATCACTAGCACTACTACTGTCAAGCTCACTAGCTGTGTACTCACTGAAATTTCATTCAACTTCAGCTCTTCCCACTCTCTAATGTCAGGGTTGTGTTTCATTCTGAATGGGAACAGTATATTATCTCCTTACCAGTCCCACAGTTTTGACACATAAACGCACAAGTTTACAGTGAGACTGAGAGAAAATGTCAGCCATCTCCAGAATGTACACTTTTACCTGAGCACATCCCACAATGTCATGTGAGCTAGAAAAAAAGCGTCGACTATCAACCCGGAGATCGCAAGTTCGAATCCGGATTGATGCCACAGCCATCCGTGACCGGGAGTTCATGGGAGCTAATTGGCCAAGCTCTCACGGGAGGGAGGGTTGGTATACGCTCACTTCCCTGTCACTCACAGCGATCACCAGCCAATCATGGGCGTCTGTGAGCTCATTCATACGAGGGGGC
>JBCNYH010000012.1:38612732-38624579 GCA_039654325.1 Tandanus tandanus
CGTGTGATAGGGAAGGCAAAAAGTTGATGGGTGGGAATTGGATACGACTAAATTAGGGAGAAAAATGGGGAAAAATCAAGTAACATCAGCAGACCTGCAGGTTTCTAATCCCTCACTGTTCTAGTCCCAGGCCTAGCAGATGAATTATTTTTTATAATCTGAGTGAAATAACTATCAAGAATTTTACTTAGGGGTCAGATTAACTTTAACTAAATAAAAATCTATGTTTTATTATGGATCACCATTCAAATGCAGGGGGCATTATTAAGTTAAAGTAACATTTATAATTGATATAATTTTAGATGATTTTTATGATTTGGTGTTATGTCAGTGGCAAAATGTCCTAAGCGTTGGTGTAGTCTGCATATACACAAATCTCATACCAGTTCCAAGCATTTGCTGTGTACTAAAGATAAATTTATGTAGACCTACAAGGTCTACAAGTCTTGTGATGCTTTCAGTTTTGTTGTTTGTGGGCATGTTTCTTTTTTGTTTTGCAGTCAAAATGTCACAGACATTGTTACTCTGAAAGCAGAGATGCTGCTGAGAGAAATGCTATCATTTATTTTGTAACCTGAACAAAGTTATGCATACATAATAGACAACTTAAAAATGTAATTGATTTTATTGCAGCAATAATGCAAGTAATAATAGCCTTGTGGACGTTCCACAACATTAAATCTAACTATACGCCAAAAAAATGCATGCACTGTTTTCATTTAACAGCATGGTGTGTTGTGTGTTATTCCATTCATAAATTAGGCACTTTAGTTAACTAAAAAGCTAAGCCTGTTAAATTCTTGGTCAGCAGGCCAAAGTTACTTATATGTTATTTCGCTGCTTGCATGATGGAAATAGGAATTGCAAAAAAAGTATTCCGACCAGAATGTCTTTCCAATTTGTAAAAACAACCATTGGCTTGGAAACTGTCACGGTAACAGCAAACTCTAACCAGTCTGCTAACTACACAGCCCAGCATGCTCTGCACTGCTCTCAGTCTGAGACTTTTCAGTCTACCAGCTTCCCCAACATATGATCCAAGGAAACCTGTCTGAACTCACTCTAATTACATGCCACTCTATATAAGGACTCTCAAATTCATGGTCAAATATGTACCAAGCTGTTAGTTTACTGCGATTCATGTATGATCGCTGCCTTCTCATTCATGACAACTTTGACATTGATCTCCTGTGTATGAATTTTGCCTGTCTCATGTTAAATGACTTGCCTACACTTACCTGTTTCTCTAATTTCTTGACCTCTGCCTGCCTAACAGTTATGAGTTTGGATGGTGTTTCTGATCCGGGCTGCAGTGTGAATCAAGGGCAAAAATCTGCAACTTACAGTGGCCTTCATCTTTGCCATGAATTGGCATGATCAAATACTTCCCTTGCAACATGGATGCAGTGTATTCATCAGCATGCAAATAAGCCCTCAGATATGTCTGCAAGCTATCAAGGCATACCTTCAACAGCACCTCTGACCACACCCATGGTGCAGCACACGCCAGCACTTCCACTTGTGGCTCAACCTGAGAAGTATTACAGAAATGTCTACACATGCCAAGGTTTTTCCTTCAGTGTTTACTGTATTTCACCCATGAATGTCTGATCAGCAAAAGATAGCATGCTTCATCTCCTTTCTCACTAGCTATGCATTCTGCTGGACTACAGCTGAATGGAAACAGGAGGCTGGTACAGCCTGCAGCTATGAAAGCTTCATCACATTTCACAGAGTATTTGTTCATGCTCCTGACACCAATGAATCTGGCGAAAGACAAAGAAACCGCAACACAGAATTTGTGCTGGAATTATGCACCATTGCAGCTGGGAGTGGATAGAATAAAATTGCATCCATAGCTGATTTTTTTGTCACCGGGGTATTATAAGGGCAGTTGATAGAGCACCTACCAGTGAGGTATGATAACTCAAGTCATGGAGCTGCTCTGCATGCAAGTCAACACTCTGCACCACAACACTCTGCATTGAAAACACATTGGAAAACTGCATCGTAACCTCCCTTCTTCAATTTTGTTCAAGTCTTATCTGACCCAAAGTGTCCTTGCTTTGAGCCTAAATGCATCATAAAACACCAAAAAGGAGACACCTTTATCAATAAACCCCAATTATCATCTAAAGAAGATCATAAAGTTTCACACCAGATAGCTAAAGGAATGCATCTTCCTTACTGAGTTAACTAGTTACTAAAGCCGAAAAATTTTGCATAACCCTTGTGTCACAATGTTCATCAAAGGACAGCAAAAGTGTAGATCCTCTCTCTCTCTTTCTGTCTCTCTCTCTCTCTCACACACACACACACACACACATGCGCAAAACCAAAAATTAATTTATCTTATCTAAAATACTCAATCAGCCAGAAGACTGTTATCTATCCATCCAAATATAACAATTTTCATACTAAAATTAAGCTTATGTTGCTTGTTATCTCTTAAATAAGTGTACTGGGAAGAAGTTATATTACGTTAATTGTAACAGCACGCAAACTGTGATCTGAGAAGTCATAAATCATGGCCCTCTGAAGATAACGCGTGCTCAAGACTGTACTGCTGGCTATTGGCCAGAGGCCCAGGTACCAGCTTATTAATATGCAAAAAGTTTGGACTTCACTCACAAGAACAACACAAGGATACCACAGAGGAAACAAAGAAACAGGAAAATGTGGAATAGCAGAAGAACGAAGAGGAATGTGGAGAGGAACTTTGGGCTGCAGTGAGGGGCAGCAATGTGGTCACAGAAGTCTTCTTTACAGAGAGGTTTTTACACTTCGGAAGAGGTTGAGTGTAAGTTTGTGTAAAGCCTAAGAGCAGTGCAGTGAAAGTAAGATGGAGAAAAGGATGAACTCTCCAGAGAGACTCCGGAGGTCCACACCAGGCCAGCTTGCTTCCAAGATTCCCTGCTGAACACAAAACCATGAAGACACCACTCCCTGTAGATGAGGCTAAAGACAGTGCAGAGAGTCATATCAACATATGACCTGACAACTCAAACAGCACGGGAGCCCAGTTCACAAAAAAGGGATGGGTGACACAGTTTTCAAACATTCTGAAAACTCATTGTGCCTTTCTGTGAAACTACCATAAACAAAACCATCATGCTCTCTCATGTCTTTGTTTGTCATAGTTAGTAATAAATGTTTATGGGTTAAGTTTCCTGAGTTTGTCTGTGTCTTACAAAAACAGAAGTCCCTGAACTGTGTACAGCTAACCTAAGCTCTTTAAACTCTAAATTTCCCTTTAATTAAAATGAAACTCTTTTTAAGTGTGAAGTAAATAGTAGTTTCAATAGTATTGTTACTATATGTCTGTGTCACAGTTGGCTCAGGACTGTGACAAAGGAGAAGACACAGGCTGTGCTTTCTTTCAACCAAAAACACGTTTATTTTTTCTACAACAGAAATAAGGCAACACTCAAAGTTGTCTCCCCCCCTCATTTTCTTCCGGTAGGGGCCTTTTATACTGTGCCAGACACGCACACGCCGCAATTAAGGCTACCCACGCTGCCATCTGAACTACTCGGCTGAATCTCCCTCCGTTTACAGCAGCCCTTCTTCCTCTACTGAGGTAGAGATGATGTGGGGTTGCCTCACACTCGCCCCCTAGCGGACACTTCACACCTCAATTAAGGCTACCTGTGCCACCTGGATGAACACAAAGACAGAACAAAAACAGAGGAAGGGACAGACCTAATGGGGTTCATCACACACACCCCTTCCAAAAGTTGACCCCTGGTCAACTCTCAAAACCCATCACCAAAAGTTTCAGTCTACTTACTACAGTATGCCTACATGATGCATACACAAATGACAATATTAACAAATCATTAATCAATCACGTGATTATAAAGTAAATTTAACCCAGTCAAACCAGCTGACCAGTACCACAATAACAAACATATGGCATTATTATACATATTATATGATCTGTATTTTAACATTAGAAAGATGAAGTTATACTTATCTGATGTTTACACAACCATATAAACTATTGCTCTTCTGTTTAATAGCCCCAACCCAGGCCCTGGGAGTCTAAAGATCAAAAGAGCAGAGGTGAACAGCAGAAAACATTACAAGGGAGCCCGTGATAGTGCATCCGCCACCACGTTGCTCCTACCTTTAATGTGCCTCATTTGTAGGTGGTAGACTTAGACTTAGACTTAACTTTATTAAGGCTGCAAAAAAAGAGACCAGGGCATCAGACACTGGTTAGGGTTCTGGAGGGAATTTAGGAACGTTAACAGGTTGTGGTCACAGTAAACGACCAGAGATGGAGATCCGCCAACATACACTTCGAAATGTTGTAAAGCCCAAATGAGTGCAAGAGCTTCTTTTTCAATCACACTGTAATTGTGCTGATATGGTGTGAACTTTCTGGAGAAAAATCAAACTGGATGGTTTATGCCACTTTCATCCTCCTTGAGGAGTACAGCACCAGCTCCGACGTTACTAGCATCCACCTCCAACGTAAACGGTTTGGAAAACTGAGGAGCCATCAGAACGGGCGCTGAGGTCAAAAGTTGTTTGACCGCCTCAAACGCACCTTGACAGGATGGAGACCAAATAAACTCTGCCGATGACTTAAGTAAAGCCGTGAGCAGTTCTACCACCATGGAGAAGTTTGGACAAAAACAGCAGTAGAAACCTACCATGCCCAAGAACCGCATTAGCTCCTTTTTAGAGATAGGGGAAGGAAAATGGTCAATTGCCTCTATCTTTGCATGGACCGGTCGCACCACACCCTGGCCATCCACTTTACCCAGGTAGGTGACGGTGGCCTTTGCAAACTCACATTTGGCTAGGTTTATAGTTAATTTAGCCTCAGCTAATCGCTGAAACAAGTGTTTAATATGAGCCATGTGATCTGGCCAAGTGTTACTGTAGCACACCACATCATCCAGGTACACTGCACAGCCATCCAAGCCTGATATAACGTGATGATCATCATGAGGCACTGAAAAGTTGCCGGAGCATTCCGAAGACCAAAACTCATGACTTTATAGGAGTATAGGCCATTAGGTGTTGCAAACGCAGAAATCTCCTGTGTTTTATCAGGGGCACTTGCCAGTAACCCTTCAGGAGATCAAACTTACTGACAAAACATGCACTACCCACCTGATCAACACAATCCTCAAACTTCGGCAACGGGAACAAGTCGGGTTTCGTTACTGCATTTACTTATGGTAGTCCGTGCAAAAACAAAACGTCCCATCTGGCTTGTTGACAAGAATGTATGGTGAAGCCCAATTGGAGGAAGAAGGTTCAGCAAGACCATTGTCCAATAGATATTGTACCTCAGACTCCAGCTGTCTCTGCTTCTCCAATAACACCCTATAAAAACGCTGTTTGATAGGTTCAGCATTAACGACCTCAATGTCATGGTAGAGAACATCAGTCTGGGACAACCTGTCTGCAAACAGTCATAGTCAAAGACTAAATTAATTAAATCAGAGCACTGCCCCTCTGGCAAATGGCCAAGGATTTTTTCCAAATTCCTCAAAGACTCAGAATTTTTTAACCATGCCACGAGCATGGCATCATCAGGCTCTCGCAACGTCGATATTCCAAAGATTGAAATGAATTGAGTCAGAGCCTTAACTACGAATTGGCATTTATAGAGCGGAGCGGGTAGGCAGCGGGGTAGCGAGTGGTTTGACACATTATGGTCAACAGATATTGATGACCAAATTAATTAAATCAGAGCGCCGCCCCTCTGGCAAATGGCCAAGGATTTTTTCCAAATTCCTCAAAGACTCAGAATTTTTTAACCGTGCCACGAGCATGGCATCATCAGGCTCTCACAACGTCGATATTCCAAAGATTGAAATGAATTGAGTCAGAGCCTTAACTACGGAATTGGCGTTTATAGAGCGGAGCGGGTAGGCAGCGGGGTAGCGAGTGGTTTGACACATTATGGTCAACAGATATTGATGACCAGATTTAGACTTGGGCAAGGGACCGATGCAATCAATGAGTAGGTGGTCAAATGGATGTTCAGCGACAATGATCAGAGACATCGGCGCAGGTGCAATGGACTGGTTTGGCTTACCCGTCATTTGGCATGTATGGCAAGTTCTAATGTATTTGGACACCTCATGCTTGATTCGGGGCCAATAAAAGTAACGTACCAAGTAGTCATACATCTTTTTTATCTCCTGATGTCCCATTTCATCATGGGCTGTTTTCAACACAAGCGGCCGCACACTCTCTGGAATTACAACTTGTATTATAGGCTCGCCAAACTGTGGGGTCCACTTTCTAAGTAACACGCTAGTGCCTATAAAGTATCCATTATTTACACTGTCATTTTCACCTTCAACCCAATCAAACAAGGGTTTTAACAAATGGTCTTTCCTCTGCTCTGATGCCAGCTGCTCCCGTGACACCATATGGGGAATTTTGTCCCACAAATGATAAGACTCCTGAGTACCACCCACCTCCCCATCCACATCTATCTCTTTGGCAGCGCGGTAAGCAGCTCGGGTGACCACACACGCAGAGAAGACATCAGGGAAGTTTTCTGCAAGTGCATCACACTCCTCAGGGTGAGGGGCATCTGCAATCAGCACAGGTGGCACAGCGTTGGCCCAAACACAATTCCCAGCCAAGTTATTTCCCAGTATCACCACAACACCATCTACCGGAAGAGACGAACAAACACCCAAAGCAATGTTACCTTGCACCAGATCTGAATTCATAGATCTGTTACTCTGTGCAGAGGGATGGTGAATGTTGTCGGGCCAAACCCACGAATCATGACAGATTTTCCCGTTTCAGAGAAGCAACTATAGGGAAGGATAGAACGCAAAATAAACGACTCTGAAGAACCAGTGTCTCTCAAGATTTTTACTGCCATTTTATCAGTAATCAGTAATTGACACAAACCCATCAGAAACAAATGGTAAATAATACCTTGGTACCATACAGCACTGAAATTTAGATTGAGTTTTGTCATTTAAATAACTGGGTAGCCTACTAGCTACAGCTGTGGGCATTGATTGTGCGTCATGGGCTTTAACTTTTGACTTTAGAGCGCAATCTGAATTCCAATGCCCTCTGCCAAGGCAGTAATTACAGACCCAGTCAGAAGTATACCTACTATCAGACCGCCTCTCCACCCTTACCGGAGAGGAACGAGGGTTGTATGACAGTGACAGAGGAGCTTGTGACTCAGGCCACTGCACATTCCACTGACACCAGTCAGGTGTATCGCAACTGATCAGTCTGGTGTTATGAGTTAGTTCGTAGTCGTCTGCCATCACTTCGGCCTCAGAAGCACTGGTAAGTTTGTGCTCATTTATGTAAGTGGCTAACGGAAGCAGCAGAGTTTTCGTAAACTGTTCCAAAATAACTAAGTCAAACACAGAGTTGTAATCACTGATGACAGATGCAGTGAACCACCGTTGACATTGTAGTTTCAATTCTTGTGCGAATTCAACGTACATCTGGTCTGGTCACTTTTTCAACTGCCTAAAACGTTGTTTGTACGCCTGAGGGACAAGTGAGCAAGCTTTCAGTATTTTACCTTTTGGTAATCGTAGCTATCATCAAACGAGAGCACCGAGTACATCCGTTGCGTTTGTCCTTTGAAAACACATTGCAACATTACGATCACTGTCCGGCCATCCCTTGGCATCAGCCACATGCTCAAACAGATTAAAAAAATGAATCTAAGTTTTTTTTCATTAAAGGGCAGAATAAAGCATACATTTTTAGCAATGTTAAATTTGGTATGTGGTGGAAACTTATCAGAAGCACCAGCCTCCAACTTGCCCTCCCCCACATGCTCGAGTCCCTTTGCTTGCCACACTAGTTTAGCTAATGCAATATCTCGATCGTATTTCTTTGCCTCTAGTTGTAAAAGCAGCAGTTCACATTGCTGTTCAAAATTAAATGTGCTACTCGCAATGGGAGAATTGCAGCCAGCAAGACGTCCTTGTCAATGAGCGCTGATCCTACAACACCTAAAAGAGTGTCCTTTAAGTTCGTATGCAGCGCTTCTTCCTCTACTGCGGTAGAGATAATGTGGGGTTACCTCACACCCACCCTCTAGCGGACACTTCACTCCTCAATTAAGGCTACCTGCGCCAATTGGATGAAGACAAAGACAGAACAAAAACAGAGGAAGGGACAGACCTAACGGGGTTCGTCACAATCTGGTTCAACTATGTTGCTGGACAAGATAGTCAATCCAGGTTAAATAGAAGTTCTGTGTAACAATTTCCCCTCGTTTGAGCTAATCTATCAGTTACAATAAATTCCTACACAGTTTGGGTGTCAAAACACCAACAATGTGATTAATTCAATTCCCTTTTTAAAATCACAAAATAAACTCCTGCATATAAGTTGGTGTTAAACGCAGCACCATGGTTAACCTTATTACTGAACAAACATCAAACGAAGATCCCGGAAGTATAGATCATTAGTGATTACTTATTAGTTCAGTGGAAATACAGGTGGTTTATTAAGTGATTTTGTACATATTAATGGTCTAGAAAATACATTGTGATCAATTAGATTCCTACATTATTTGGTGGATAATGTGGACATATTAGGATTAATAAAATAATCCAACATAATTATGTGGATAATGCAGGTATATAATATTATTAATTATATTCCTACACTTTTCCTAAACTGCACCATCAATCTCCTCCCTCGCTTCACACCACCCAAGGGGAAGATCTACTTGACTGTTAATAAACAACAAAAACTGTCTGGGTCAGTTGTATGCACAATTTGCTGTACATACTCAAAATTTTAGGAAACAATTTTTTTAAAATCTCTGGTTTGTTTTTCCATAGTATTACATAATTATCACAATACTGTTGGGATTGTTTCCAGAGCTGTATCAGAGTAAGACATCTAAGTGATCTTACTTAAAGGTCTGGATTGGTTGAACAGGAGGGATTCTAATGGTTGAATAGAATCCCTTCCATGTCCTTCACAGTCTTGTAGTGATTTTCACCTCTTTTAGTACTTTTTCCTTGATTCAGAAAGGTGAAGTGTGCCACAGTGATGTTGGTGTAAATGCTATATATTGTATCAGACAAAAGAGTTGTTTCAGACAAAAATAAGTGTTACTGTTTTATGAAACTGTGACTTTCTTGACAAGCAAAATTGACTTCTAAATTGGCAATTCAATGGTATAATTCAAACAGGATCAAAAATTATTTGTCTCTCAACGGTGACCTACAAAACATATTTTTTCAAAAATAATGTCCCATGATGTTGCAGTGAAGGGGCAGCACTTAGGCTCTGTACACATATAGCACATATCAGCAACACCCCTTTATTGCTAAAAATAGATCATGCCAGTGCACATGTTAGTTTGCATGACCATGATCGTGGTAGCTGATATGCAAAGGAAAAATCCTGATCTAGTACCAGCAAATTGCACAGCCTACAAGATAAAAAGGTACCTTCTCTGCCAGCAGCTGTAAATGTAATTTTAGCTTGCTTCAGTTATTACATGATGTGTTACAGTGCCGTGATTGAAGACACTGTCAACATTAGCTTTATTTTCACAACTTTATGGGTGTTTTAACAAAAACATTGCACCACGCTTAAGCCTTTACTTCATCAGATAAGAATGTTATGTTTTTATAAGTATAATGATAGCTTTAATTTTAAAATAATGCTAATGTCATTGGAATTTCTGCTGACTACTTCGAAGTGTGTATTACATAATATTCAATAGCTAACAGTGTGGCATTTAAATTTTTCAGGTTATTGGAAAGACAGGACATGAAATAAAAGATAGAATGGAATATGGGAGGTATTTTGGAGTAGCACAACTGCCTCACAGCAAGAAGTTCCTAGGTTTGAGTCTCGGGCTCGGTGAGGATGATTCTGTGTGGAGTTTGAAGGTTCTCCCCATGCTTGCAGTGGTGGCTCAGTGGTTAGGGCTCTGGGTTACTGATCCAAAGGTTGGAGGTTCAAGCTGCCACTGTTGGGCATTTGAGCATGGCCCTCTACACTTGACTGCTCAATTGGATGAAAAATGATAAATGTAAGTCTCTGGATAAGGGCATCTGCCAACACTGTAAATGTAATGTAATATAATGCTTGTGTGGGTTTCCACTGGGCAGTGCCCCCCCAGTGACATGCACATTAGGCTAACAAACCTAGGTGTCAGTGTGAATGGTTGTGTGTTGGAAGTGCAATAGACTGGCACCCTGTTCATTGTGTATCTCACCTTTGCCCAGAGTTGACTGAGATAGACTCCAGCCTCCCCACAACTGCAGTAGGATAAAGTGGTTTGGATAATAAGTGAATGGATGGAACCAAAATATTTTTTGTACAACTAGTTGCAGTTATTATTGTGTAATTTTTTTAATCTTTACTAATAGTACAGAAAAATGACTGTTGACAGATAACTAGGGATGATTTTTGCTCCCAGTCTGTCCTTGTTTGTAAGAGACATCAGCAATTATTCCAGTAAAGAACATTTTAAAACCTAAATGCTTATATCCGGTCTGCTTTCCAGATTCCCTCTTGTTGCCTTCTGAAAGAGCATATCAGTTTTTAACAGTGCAAAAACTTGCTTTTCTAAATAACCTCTTTGAAGTCTCTATAAGCTATGTAGGCTGCAAAAAAGAGGACCTCAAGGCCAATTGACTGCGTCGAGCATCACGGACAGAATGTATGCCATCTAAAAAAAATACCTAAGTGTCTTTGAGAAAGCTCTTTCTGACAACACAAGATTATGTTGTGCTGAGTCTGTAACTCTGAATGAGATGTTATTTCATGCTCCTGACTTTGGGTGTGCATCAGGGGAATTTCTGAGGCACATAACTCAGCTCCTGTCTCTGTAAATGGAGAGACCAAAGGCTTTCTAAACGATTTACCAGACAGGGGCATTAGAAAAATAACTGTGAACCCTGACATACTACTCCTCAAAGTGATTTGGGCAAAAAGGACAGATTGTCCTAATGTTATGTAAAAGAGGGGGTGTGATTTGGTGAATTTGTGTGAAGAATTCATTTTAAAATTCCCTATACTCAAATCTGTAAATGCTTTTTTTTGTAATGTTCAATAAGGAGTTGTTTGTTTCTATTATCCAAGCAACAAAGACCAAGATGTATAGATGTTGACAGTAAGTGTAAATGACATTTCAAGGACAAATGATTGCAATTTGAAATAATATTGGTATTGATTAAAAACACTCTGTTCAAAAACAACTGATCAACATTTATGGTTTATATTTTCACAACAAAGAAACAGCCTTGTTTTCAAATGTAAGGTGCCCCACAGGCAACAGAGTTACTATTTTCCTTTAACACTTGGAATATATCTGTTCCAGGCTGGGCAGTCACACCAGATGACACTTTTCTGATTTTTGTCTGTGATGCTTTGATTTCAGTGCAGCTGTTGATTGCTTTTATGGATCACTCAGTGTCTATAAAACTCTCAAGAATTTAATCAGCCTGGTTCTAACAGAATTATTAATATTAAGATGCCTTCCTGGGCTTTCCACTAGAGGCTAGTTTTCTTAGTCATTCTGAATTCTCTTATTGCTTTTCCTATGTCATTTAATAAATCCTCTACAATTTCTCGTTTTCTTAAGAACCACATTTTAAATAAGCAAATAAACACTATAAAACACCGTACTATACTATACTATACTATACTATGTTCATACTTATATGTGAATATATGAGTATTGAACCATTGGTTTAGATATGTGGATGACACATGGGTGAAAATCCAAACCCAGGAAGTGGAGGACTTCACCAAGCACATTAACTCAGTGGAAAGCAACATCAAGTTCACCAGAGAAGATGCACACAACAACAAGTTACCTTTTTTGGACTGTGCTGTACACATGGAGGA
>JBCNYH010000012.1:38642102-38652378 GCA_039654325.1 Tandanus tandanus
AAAATGAATATTAAAGTCACCAACAATTAAAGCTTTATCTAAAGAAACAACCAGGTTTGAAATGAAGTCTGCAAATTAACATAGGAATTCGGAGTACGGCCCTGGAGATCTGTAAATGATAATTAAAGGAATCAGCTGCGTGGGCATTTTTTTTTCTGGAAATGTATGTTATGTTAGTATATAGAATTTCAAATGCATTAAATGTATGTATAGATTTTTGTATAACACCTAGATTATCAGTATAAATAACTGCGCTGCCTGCCCCTCTGCCAGTTAGACGAGGTTGGTGTATGCAACTGTATCCGGGAGGACTCGCTTCATTTAATGCTACATACTCATTGGGCTTTATCCATGTTTCTGTTAAACACATTACACTAAACTCCTGATCAGTAATGATTTCATTAACAATAAGCGCTTTTGATGTAAGAGAGCTAACATTTAACAATCCTATTTTTAGATCAAACGTGCTGGCTGTAGATTCAGTATGTTTTAAATTTATGTAAATAAGATTACTACAACAAACTCTGAGTGTTTTTGTATTTTTGTTTAGTTCAGGGAACAGACACAGTTTCTATAGCACTGAACTTGACCTTGAGTGACGATTCTGTGTAGCTAGCAGACGCTAGGATTAGCCTGTTTGTCTGCTCTCTGGCCTTGGCTCCGGATAGTCACTGTCTGACTACTCCTGTTCTTAGACTATGTGCTATGCTGCAAGAAATGAGAGCGGCACCTTCCCGAGTGGGATGGACACCATCCTGCCCTATCAGGCCAGGTTTGCCCTCAAAAGTACTCCAATTATCAATAAAGCCCACTTCCTTTTCAGAACACCACTTGGACATCCAGCAGTTCAGGGACCATAGCCTGCTGTAAGCTACATCACCACGCCGTATTGGGATGGGGCCAGAGCATATTACAGCATCAGACATTGCCTTCACTAATTTCCACACCTCTATAAAGTTACTCTTAGTAACCACTGAATGACGAAGGTGTATATCATTAACTCCACATGTATAACTATCTTAGAGAACCTGCACTCGCCTAAGAACCTAAGATAACCTGCTATGTCCGGCACTCTGGCTCCCAGGATACACCTAACTAGTGCTGCTGCTGCCCCTAAAGGACTAGCTAATTTCAAGTGCCTTAAAATACCTATAACCTTCCTATAACCAGAGCTCTTTCAGGTTTCTCAGCGGTTGTCTCACTGAGGAGAGCAAACCTGTTCGAAACATTAAGCACAGACGAGTGGTGCTCCCGTGGGCGAGCCTCAGCGTTAGCTTTTGGAATTTTAACCTTGGACTTGCCTATAAAGAACACAGTTATGTTATCAGCTGACTGATCAAGGCTGGTGTATCCCCTGTGCCGAAACAAACTACAAGACTCCAAAACCCGCTTTAAGTGTCGTTCAGAGATAACATAACGGTGACGCCGGACAAGCAAGACTGCAGTGTCTTTAATGGGCGAGTCCAAGGTGAAAATACAGCTCAATTAAGTCATGTATTTCCATTTATATACATAGCTTACACTTTCTCGTGCGCACCAGATAGCTTCTTGTGCACTCGAGAAACCAATATTTTTTTTTCTTTTGTGTCCCCTTATGGGCTCCGTATTTTTGGACAGCCTCTGACAGGTGGGTTTTTTAATTATGCTGGTGGCTCTACGGGTTTTGTAGTCAATTTGCGGGACTGACCTGCCAAATGTGGGTCACTTGGGAGGTGTGCGTTTGCATTAATGCTACATGTTGATATGCAATATCTCTGGTTAGTTTGGGTTGGAGTGTGGATCTCAGTGAGATAGGAGTGCTACATAATTTTTAAACACTTCTGTTTACCTTTATGTTGTGTAAACATGCATCATTTCATGTTTAGTGGGGAAAAAGTATTCTGAGTTCGTAGTTTAGCCTCAATATTTAATTTAATTGTACAACAGGTTATAGGAAAGTTAAGGGTTTAATTGTTGAATTGAATACAATGATAAATGTGGACTTCTGGATCTACTTGAAGTGTGGACATGAAGTGGGCTGCAAGGGGAGTCTCCCATGTGATAAAAAAAAAAGTTGTGTTGTCTGTTTCTCTTACTGTTTATTCACATGATAATGTTTGTGAATCATGAGAAAATTGCCAACATTTGATAATCAGCAGGAATATATAAGGGATGCTGTATGTGTGTGTATATACACTAACACTTCACTGACAGGATTCCTCAAACTGGGACTTTCATTAAATACTTCCACGCACTTTTTACTTCTTTACGAACAGAAAAAGCCCACTGTGCATGTTTCTAAATAAATAAACATAATTGCATACAACATCCCAAAGCGTTAAGAACCTTATCAGACTTCATTAGCTTCCTTTAACACAGGCAAATAACCTGGCTTACTTAAAACAAGATGCCAGGGTGCCTTTTTTGTTGGTGACTTCAAAATCTCTATTGGCTCCCTCTATAAGTGCCATAAATAGGGTACACAGTAATAGCTCCAACTGCAGCCCTAGTGCACTAATTATCTATCAGGTGCTTCTATTGGAATTCACCCAGGACTCTAAACATACATCATGTAAACATTGTGTTAAGTGTTACAATCAAGCACAGCACAAACATATAGCCATGTTAACTTGTTACTGAAACACATTGACATGGGTCTAGCCATGCGATACCAGACATTTCGGACTATGTAACTGACTGTATGCTGTACTGTACTTACCTCTTTTTGCTTGACTTTTAGCAAAATAAATCAACTATTGTACGGGCAGGCTTACTTTTCCAGCCATGGCCCAAGAAACAAAGCACTATGTATAATGGTAAATACGGCATCTAATGGGTTTCTACAGCACGCAACCCATGACTTTAGGCCTAATTAGAGCAGTGACTTCTTTACTTTGCAGTGGGACCCCACCAGAACAAACTCAAAGCCGAGGGAGCGAGAATTCAAATCTTGGAAAAACACTGGTCTGCCGAAATAAGAGGGGGCATGCACCAAGTGTGCCCTCCCTAAATCCGCACCTGTTTGCATCGGTTACTTGTGTGCTTTGATTTCGGTTTGACATGTAGATGAATTGTGAACAGTGTTCTCCTTTTATATTATCTTTTTTTGTTGTTGTTGTGGTTAAAAATAATAAGGTTTAAAACAAACTCGGAAAGATCTCAAAATGTTATTCATAGTATGCATCAGTAATTCTAAAATATTTTTATGGTTGATGCAATTATTATGGACTTGTAGGATTGACTGAATCATATCTGTAAAATATAAATAATGACAATGACTTTATCTTTCGCGAGTACCCTTTTGTACCCCTGAATTTAACTAATAAGGATTACAGTGGAACAGAGCATAGGTTCAAGCATTAAAAAACTGTACTGTCTTTCATAAAATATCTAGATGGCACAACAAACTCCAAAAGTATAGCTAGACACTGCTGATAAAGAATACTGCTTACAGTGTAAAGAGTAAACATCCAACATTCAAAGCCTATGCACCAGCCTGAAGTAGGTGGGAGAAGCCTCAAAACTGTCAAACTGCCTGCTGAGGATGGGACATGAAACATCCTTGGGAACATCCATGCAATGGTTACAAAGGATGAGTTGCTAATATCTCCAATATCTAGAAAATGAAACAGATGTGCCACTGCGACATAAGCCCCTCCAATGAATCTACAACCAACAGTGACTGGAAAAGGATAGTGGTGGAAAACAATACAACAACAACAAAAAGAGCTAAATAATAATCCACCTAGAAACAGTAATAAAAGTAGGAGAAAATAATTGTGGCGATAAAGATGACCAGGTCATGAAAAGATCCAAATGAATCAATAAAAAAGTTGAAAAAATAGTAAAGTTTAAAAAGGAACTACAAAAGTGAAAGGTTAACATTAATGCTGTCTCATTAAAAACAGAAGAACCTGGTGCCATGACCCCAAGGCCAAGGCTGGGGCAGCCATGGCCTAATAGTTAGAAAAGCGGGTTTGGGACCTGAAGGTCGCTGGTTCGATTCCCGAACCAACAGAAAAAATGTGTGGCAGCAGGGGGAGTGAGCTGCACCTTCCCTTCCTCCACCTTCATGGCTGAAGTGCCCTTGAGCAAGGCATCTAACCCCCAACTGCTCTCCGGGTGCCCCAATGTGTGGCAGCCCAATGCTCCGAGTGAGTGAGTGAGTGAGTGAGTGAGTGAGTGAGTGAGTGTGTGTGTGTGTGTGTGTGTGTGTGTGTGTGTGTGTGTGTGTCTGTGTGCTCACTTTGGATGGGTTAAATGCAGAAGCCAATAATTTCATTTGCGGGATTAATACAGTATATCCAAAGAAAAAAGACCAGAAGAGTCAGGTATGGAACAATTGCAGACGTAGCTAAAATACTGCACCAGGGTTTTCATAATGATGTAGACTTTTTTCATGTCTACTTTACTTGTTTAGATTGTACACCTCAAAAAAAGTTTGAAAGTTTATTCATTGAGATGGAGGAGAAATGCACTGCAGAGTTCACGACACAACAATGTCATTAAACAACTTGTAACAGGCAACAGACTACTGTATATTAGTACATTCTACAGGGGAATGGTGCGATCCAATTGTTTCGCTATTAGGAGGTTATCAAATATTATCTCAGTTTGATAAGGCTTGAAGCAAAATGACAGACCCTCACATTCTTCTACATAGAATACACACTGAACATGTAGTATACACTACACATTGCTGGTTCGTTGGTTGTCCTTCCTTGGGGCACCTTTGGTAGGTACTTACCACTGCATACCAGGAACACCCCACAAGACGTGCCATTTTGGAGATAAACAAATCCAGTCCTTTAGCTATCACAATATAGCTCTCATCAAAGTCATTTAGATCCTTATATTTGCTCATTATACTAATTCCAACACATCAACTTCAACTGACTGTTCACTTTTTCCCTAATACATCTCACTCCTTTACAGATGCCGTTGTAATTCACAATTATTTATTGAAATTAAATTTATATGTTAAATTAACATGAAATACAGTATTATCTCATAAAAATAAAATGAAATTGGCCACAATGTCTTTCTGAAACCATTTGCTTACTCCTGTATGTACATCAATGACTCCTGCAACAGGTGCGGTGATATTATTAAACATTGCCATCTTTTTAGCTGATAATGGAAGATAAAACCAGCATTATTACACGGCCTGATTAAGCAAAAATTCCACATGCTTCGACAGTCACCTTATTTTTCTATTAAAAAAAAAAAAATGCATGCCGCATTTAGGTTTTCAAAAGGTTCTGATGAGAAACCCGGATATTTTTTTATCCGGCCTTATGGGGGAGTATCTTTCTGCAGTTGCAATGGCGTTATGAAAACAGAGAAAGAGAAAACATCTCACTTTTGGTATGGATACCAAAAGTGGGATGAATTGGGAGTTTTCAATCAATTGATAAGCGAACTTGAAGTAGATAAAGAAAAATGTCAACAATATATCAACAAGATGAGAGCTGGTCCATGACGATTTAATGAAGCAATGTAGATCACAATCTGTAATATCACCCAGATAACATTTAGCGCTTTGCTTAAAGTAAGTAGGCTATCATTTACACATAAAACCTATTAATTTGTGTTGTTTCATATGTACCAACTATTTGAAGTATTGGCATAGTGTATGTAATATTACATGAGCGATACTGTTAGAGTCCAAAGTCCAATACTGGGTCTTAATTGCCTCATTCTGAAGTTTTGGTTGTTGGCAAGGGTCATCTGGCTAACATCATGCACGAGAAAATACCCACAAAACACATCACACGGGGCAGGTGGCGCAGTGGTTAGGGTGCTGGGCTCATGATCAGGAGGTAATGGGTTCGAATCTGCACTCAGAGACTGTGAAGATGACTTTTCACTGCTGGTGATATAAACTCTTTGCTGCAATTATTTAGGACTTACAGTTGTGGTATAACCAACCGGACTGCATGATGGACTGAAATTAAGTTTTTCTTATATGGTTTGTATTCTATGGTCTCACCCAAATGAGGATGGGTTTCCCTTTTGAGCCTGGTTCCTCTCAAGGTTTCTTCCTCGTGTCAACTGAGGAAGTTTTTCCTTGCCACTGTCGCCGCGGGCTTGCTCATTAGGGATGTGTAGGGGGTTGTAGAAAAATGTTTAGATTCCTCCTTAAATTACTTTTACTATGTAAAGCTGCTTTGTTACAATGTCAATTGTAAAAAGCGCTATACAAATAAACCTGAATTGAATTGAATTATCTTTACACTGATAAGTGGCCCTTGCTCATGGGGCCTTCAATTGTCACAGGCCCCGTTGCAACTGCATTACCTACTTACTGCTAGTTACGCCCCTGTTGTAAAATGCAGCCTAAGACACAAACGATCCAAAGCTCCTTCGAAACAGGACGAAGCCACTGTGTCGCATTTCGGTCTTCGAATGCAGCCCCTGAAGTGAGCCACACAGACAGGCCACTAGGTGGCGTTCCATGCCTGTGTGGGTGGGAGGTAAGGCGAAAGCACGTGCTCCTGGGATACTGGACGATTTACCCGCCGCACAATGTCATGGCGACCATCACTGAGCACTTTACTGTGCTTTCGTAGCAGAGAATCGGTCCGGAAATCAAAGCTAGCGGTCAGTATATTTATCTCGTATCGTTGTTGGTTCAGTTTCGTCTGCTGTACTTTGTATCGCATGTAAAGCTATTTCAGTGCAATTCGTGGAGATTCGCGCCGTTGTGTAAGATGCTAACGAGGTGTAGCTGGCCTGCTAATGAGGCCGGTGAGATTAAGCTGCCCTGCTCCTTTTGTTAGCACTACAGCCATTCAGTGAGGAAGCAGTGTAGTTTATTTGTGTTTCAGAAGCTGGTATACCGAAATATATTTAAATCTCGCGCTCTATTACACTCGAATTAGTGGAGAGATATTTACACACGTTTGTTCGGTTGCTGGCTCTACAGTGCCATTGAGCTAGTTGTGCTTATGGGCCTAGCCAGATTAGGTTTTCAGACAAGACGAAAAAAATAACTGTTGATTGCAGCTAATAAACTGGTATGCGGGAAAGATCTTACAACCATACATTTTTTTTTTTTTACAAGTCAAGCCCACTTGCTAATTATTTGTCATGCATGCTACTGTATCGTTTGTTAGCCAAACTTGTTTAGCTAGCACACAGGCTAGCTAGCGTTGTTTATTCACTCTGTCCTTTATGTCGCATCAACTGCACGCTGCTCACAAACACGTTCCCAGCCTTAAACGACAGCGTTTATCTGGTATTGCGTATGTTGTGAGACAAAAGACTAGTGATGGGTTGTAGATTGAGCGCTAAAAAGTTAGCATGGCTAATTCTAGAAGTGTCTGCGCTGTTTTTTGTGGAAGCTTCCGTTAGCATGGCTCATTCATAGTTGCATCTGCCTGTTCTGTTACCGAGTACAGCGTGTTAAAACCATTGTGCGAATTGTTAATTTTTTTCTCTACTGTTTTTTTATGTGTATCAGTACCGGGCAGTTCATACGAGAGCAAGAAAATAAAAAGTTTTGCTCGACCCTGACTTGGTGCAGTTCTACTCGTGAATTTGGAGTTTCTTGCTTTCAGACTGAAGAAAGTTTTGGCGCTATTTAGCCACAGCTAAAAACTACTCGGCGAATTTGACTGGAGTATTAATTAATGGCTTTCCTCCAGTTTTAACGTACACCAGCAGCCGCAAAAGATACTGATTGCAGGAGGAAAGGTCTCTTTAGACTATTCCAGATAATTCATAGGATTTAAACCGGGTAACTGATGGATTTGGGGGCCGGTGTGCATCAGCAAATTGCCTGCTAGTGTAGTCCCTTAATGGGCATTTTGGACATTAAAAACATATAAAATTAAAGTCTTTCTTTCATCAGATAGAGGCTTGAGAAACCACGTCATTTGTCATGATAGTACATTTATTAGAGGAGATAAACTTCACTATGCCAGTTGTGTAGCCTAACAAAAGCAGCCCATGCCTTAATGCACAAAGAATTGTGACAGAAGTGGCTATTTATGGGGATTGGGTAATGATTAACTGCTATCCTCATAACTTTATTACTACCTTAGTTATCAAAATTAAATTAGTGTACATCTTTAATGTGTGACCTGTCCAACTCTTGTCTAGCAGGCACAAAATATGTTTGCTGACAGTTTGTTCAGAAATATATGCATGCTCAGACGTGTTTGCTATAAAGCCTATTGTATAATAATCCAATGATAATTTGGTACAGAGAGTGATGTAACAAAAGTAATGTGATCTTGCAAAGATTCAGTGTGTGTCTATATGGGGTATATATATATATGTGTATGTGTGTGTGTGTATATAGATGAGTATATATGGAAGTCCATAAATGGAAGGAGGAAGCCAAACATTCCGTCAAGGGTACTTATTTTGTGTAGACAGCCTGTCATGCAAGTCCCTTTCAATTATCTGTTGCTATGAAAAGATAATGTTATCATACATGATCCATAAATGCATCCATCAACATAATGTGCATAAATTGCATGTAAAGATATTACGCAATTATTGAATGAGGTAAAGTATGCTAGAGAATTGTTTGGTCGAGGGTTTTTTGGCCTTGGAGAAATCCAAATTCTATAATTGTTTTAACATTAATTCAAAATAGTTTAGTCACTCTGTAGCACATGCCTGTTGCATTCAACTTATCCGATGGCAGTGATACAACAATTTGGAATCCAGAGGCAATGATGCAATACCAACGATTATTTGGTGGCTTTCTACCAATCAGAAACAAGAAAATCCTTTGAATAAGTATTTTGTTGTTTTGATTTTAGATATGCTTGTCAGAGGAATTGTGCTTGATAACTTCATTGAAACAAACATGGACTTAAGCGAATTCAAATTTTGTGTATTGAACAAATTCTCTAATGATATTGTATTTGGAATATTGCTAAGAGTGTCATCTTTTTCTCCAGAGCGAACAGTGAGGAAATAATTTTTCACATCCACGTCAAAGGATCTACCACTTCACACCAAGCTCAGGAGGTCAGCTGTCGTTGGAGAAATGGAGTGTGATGTGAAGACCAGTGTTGGTATGTTTTACTTAATAAAGTCATGTGAAAGATAGGTGCATCTCATGGAAATTTTGGGTCCCTCCCCTGTCATATTTGAACAGGTAGATGAAACAGCAAGGTGATAGACTCCAACAAATAAAAATAAATTGCATTTTGTAGCCATTTTGGCTCATTTAATGAAAAGCAAATAAACAGTTTGAGTGGTTGAATGGGGTAGTTTTTAAAAAAATATTTTTTCGGGTACATCACATTTATCATTAGTCTGAAAAGGATCTGGAAAAATCCATCATCTGTGGCCACTAATCCCGTAAAAAGTCCAACCAATCACTGCCATGCGGGCTGCTGGTAAATTTCCAATTAAATGCTCCCATGTCACCCTGTGGGGCCAGTGGCATAGCGGTTAGGGTGCCCCTACGGTCAGAACGTCGTGGGTTCGAATCCTCGTTGGACCCCCAACGTGCTAAGAACCCTGGGCAAGGTCTTTACCACAAGTGTGCCTCTGTCCACCCAGCAGTATAAATGGGTACCAGTAAAAATACTTGGAAGGTAACCTGCGATGGACTAGTGTCCCATCCAGGAGGAGTTGAACTTTTAGTCGCTTCACGCTACAGAAACCTGGGATAAGCACTGGCCTGATGAGACACTAGGCTCAGGTGTAAAAAGCCCAACAGACTTACCTGTGTAAATGTGTGACCCGGGGAAGCTGCAGTCAGTGTAGCTTGTGCACGTCAATGGCTTTAGAAGGGCCTTGGAGGGCACAGGAGGGTTTAGTTGCAGTCCTGAAGAGATACTGCTTTCGAATTTTCCTTGCTTTCCAGGTTACCAACCCCAGCCTCAAATCAGCTAACGGTCAGTCAATATCGCGATGCATACGGAACTACACTGACAGTCATTAAAAACTTTGAGACCATAATTTGACATTTTTTTTGTTTTTTTCCCAAAACTGGATTTTTGTAATATGGATAATTTGTTTGTCATGTTGGCTTCAAAAAAAACAACAAACAAAAGTGTTGAGAATAAATTATGCACATCAAAAACAACAAAACAGCGCCTGCCAAAATAAGTCACAACAGTCATTATCGGGTATGGACTCCCTTTGCGTTGATACAGGTGGTGATTTGCGGTGATACAGCACGGTGAGACAATTCCCGCAAGTGCTGCAACCGGATGTAGCGATCCTGTTTGGGAGTTGTCACTCTCTTTCTTTTGCAAAGTGACCCACACATGTGCAATGAAGCGTGACAAAATGACAACTCATCATTTTCTCAAGTGCCCGAGTA
>JBCNYH010000012.1:38675778-38700747 GCA_039654325.1 Tandanus tandanus
ATCTAATGGTTGATTGTAGTTAGCTCTGTGCCAAAATAATAAAGCAAGGTTTTGCTCAAAGTGTGATGCAGTGGCAATAAAAAGAAAAAAAGGTTTCATGTTATGAACTAAATATTCATACCCTGTCAGTGATGTTTATTTCTAGGTGGGACAGAATAACAATATATGGGGAAACAAAGAGTGTGTTTGAGTGGAACAGGGTACATGGAAAAGTCAACTTGTAATCAAATGCTGCCAGATATGTATGCCACTATGCTCAAAACCACCATTATATTTTATCTTTACAAACTGCAGTAACTTGAATTTTAGTATACTACTTGGAAACATAAAGAAAAAGAAACTTACACAATCTTTGGCATAGTAGTGATGAACCCACTTGCTCCAAGTGACTGTGAAAAACTGTGAGTGTCCATCATTTTGATTCAGGACTTATCGACTTGGATTAATGTTTTGGTAATCCCCTGATAGTGGACCAATCAGATTGCACCATTCCAGTGTTGAATACAGTAACATTTATAAAATATCTAGCTGGTTAACACTTTAGGGTTAATATTAATATTTATTAATAAATTAATATTTATTAATAATTACCTTTGTATTACAACAAATCTGAGGATTTTACAAAATTAGGTCTTATCTCATTGAGCCTATGTTGTTTAAGGTGTTTGTAATGACTGATAAAATTCTGCCTATTTAACCATTTAATCCTTGTTTGTAGGCATTGACTGACTATCATATCAGGGCATATCATATCTCAACTTAAAAATCTGATTTGCACTGCTGTGAGAGTCAGGCTCCATCTAGACCCAGTCAGCTGATAGTTGTGTGATGGAATATTCCACTGGGTTTAATGTCTGTGGAAAGTCTGGAAATGCACAATTGGACTGTGATATGTTTCCATAAAGTTCAAAAACAGTTCAGTCAGTGGAAAGTGCAAGTTGCTCCTGTTCTGTTTAGAAATGATCTCTAAAGGACAGATTGGAAACAAGACTAGTGCAATTACTGGGAAGCTTGACAGAGGCTTTGTGTACAAGTTCAACAATTTAACATTGTCATTCTTCTCTTTGTGACTTGTATAAAATATGTTGGACTTGCTGTGGTTTAGCCTACTTGCAACATTACCCATCATTATTCTAAGCTTTTTTATTATTGTTTATAGCCCAGTCCCACTGGGCCTTTTTTGCCTCGGGGATATACTCCCGATGGAAATTGATCAGCCTCGGGAGGGATCTTGAGCACGTCCCCCGATGTATCTGCAAATATTCAGGAGCTTCGCGAGCCATCCTGAAGCATCAGGAGGCTTCAGGATAACCGTGAAAATGTTCAGTGTTTGCATTGAAAATTTTCTCGATGTATTCGATGTATGGTTCAGGGATGCATTCCCATATATTCTGTGAACTGTTCATATTCCCGATGCATCCCAGAAGCATCGGTTAAGCTTCGCCGAGGCATGTAAGAACCTTTGGTGAAAGTAGATTACTCGGCGAAAGTTCGGCGACACTTCGGTTAGCATTTGAACATACCTTTCATAAGTTTTTGTCAGCCTACTCGAACATTCCCCGATAATTGTAAAAGGGTGGAGAGGTGCTTTATTCCTAGCTCGATGATTGGCTGAATTATACACACGCGCACACAATAAAGACGTGTTATACAGGGATCAATTGCATTAGTGCTGCCGACATGCCACCACGCAAATGAATGACTTCTCCGAAGTCTGAAAAGAAGATGCATATTAAGTGGAATTTAACATGGGACTGCTCGCGAATTTTGCAACAAAAGTTGGTGACATCGCGAGCCATCGGGAGGACATTTGTCTATTTCAACATCGCCGATGACTTTCCTCCAGTGAGACCTAGGCATTTAGCTTCAATTCATGCGGTCATTATTTGGTGGCCTACGAAAATCTCAGGTTTTCTTAAAAGGTAATTTTGACAGTTGTGTCCTTATGTTGCTAAAATATATCAGTATATACCAGTACTATATTATCAAGCACTAAATAAATAGATTTTTTAGAAATTGAACTGCATGATCTGTCACTTAAAACGTCTGTTTAGAGACATTTCTACATTTGTTAACGCTTACTAAATATTTTAAAACTGCTTGTAAGGAGCAGTTTGAGTCGACCAGAATATATGTTCATTTGTTAAATGCCATCATTGGTAGAAGCTTCATGGCTTCACAGCACCTATCTTCTTTCCTTTTGTTTTATGTTGGTGTCATCTTTCCACCTTACAAATGGTCTGGCCTCGCTCAGTTAATGTTCTTGTTCAACAAACTCATTCAAATGCTCAGACACACACAAACATAAATTATTGTTTAGATATAGCTACAACCATCTCAGTGACTGTGACACAGTGGTTTGACTATTTCACCTGAGAGACTCTGGGTTGGAGAAAAGAAAGGTCTATTTGTTTGGCTTGCCAGGCACGGAGAGAAAGACGTCATGTAGTGTAAAAATAAGTCTGACGTCTTTGTGCTGAATGCCACTTAATATGATGGACTGACTGCACTCAATAACGGGGTAAATCCGCTGGCCCTGTAATCAGAGAGAAAGGGTGGGGAGCAAATTGATAGAGTAAAAACAGAGAGCATGAGAGAGATGAAAGTGATTAACACCCATGGAAAATATGCTGCAGGAGCCGTTGATAACACAGCTGCCTCGCTGCACAGTTCAGCTGATTTAGATTTTCCATCTCTTTCATGAAGGGAGTGTGTTGAGCGAGTGAGAGAGGATCTCAGTTGTGTGTGAGAGATTGCAGTTTTCCAGCTCTACATGCCCAGCAGGAATGTGTCAGAATGGAGCAGACTGAGGTTGAGTTTAGTCTATCGTCAGCAGTGACACACATTTTCCAGCCCTTGTGCTCTTGGTTTGAGCGGAGATGACTCAGCACTGACAGCAGTCTAGTTGAAAAGCAGTTGAGGAAGAACTGTAGTTTCACTCCCTCCCTCCCTGAAGGGGTTGGGCCTGTCACTGTGTTGCTGAGGCTCTTGCATAAAGAGTAGAGCGCACACGATTGTGCAGTTGGACTGAGCCTCCGGAGTGCAGAAACACGGTCCCTTCCAGAAGATTATTTTTGGACAGCACAGTTTTCCTATGCTGTATTTCCTCTTTTTCCCCCCCCCCCTCTCTTTCTGCTGGTTTTGACGTGTTGTTCATTGTGACTGTGACCAAGAAGCCAGCATTGCACTCTTTCTTCACATTCTTGATTTCAACAAACAGCAAAAAGAGGAAGATAGAAAAGAAAGAACAGTCCACCAAACAGGAAAATTGAAGAAGACTAGGATTTAGTTCTGATCCAGCTCTCATTCTACTCTCACGCTGGGGAAGGCAAAACGGACCCCTTTCAGTTTACTTACTTCTCAAGTCCGCTGCAGGATTCAGCGAGCATCCATCATGCACTTGAAAGCCATGAAATGCAACCGCTTCTGCCTTATTGCGTCTCCAGAAGACCTGGATATGTTTAACAGACCTGAGGCCAGGGTACTGTATTTCAGTGCTTTTAAGAAAAGAATATCTAAATGTGACTGTGGTCTGTCTAGTAAACTGTATACTGATAAAGTGTACAAAATTTGAGCGACAGCAGATATTTCATAATGCTTATATTTAATTTAACTATGCTATAATTTTCTGTGCAGTCTGGAATTAAATTTTCTGTCCAGGCTGGAATTTTTGTCCAGTCATGACCGAGTTAAATCAGTTTGTCATGTCAAAAAAAAAAAAGGAACAAGAAAAGATTTGGAAAATTATGCAAATGAGCAGGGGTGGATTGGCAAATGAGTAGCAAGTCAATGCTAGAAGTGTGACATAAATGATGACACAGTGCTTAGAGGTGCACACATTTGGTAAATGAATGTGGTTCAGGCAGTTGGCTCATAATGCAATCTTGACAGACGTTTGCATGGGGCCTGATCCAGTTTTTCATATCATTTCCCTGTGCTCCTGTATCACTCAGTGATTCTCCCTTGTTACCCTGGAAACCAGGATCTTGTGGCACGTTCCTAAAGCCAGTCATTTATAGGCCTTGTATAGCAATAGCATTTTGTGCGTCACTGAGGATTAATATAGGCACACTCTCAAAATGTCAGATCCTGATCCTGAAAAAAAAAATACTTACAGATGCAGCTTACTTGACTATATTTCTGTGTAAAAGGTGTTTTCAGGTATCTGTGTGTTTATTTCAGTATTTGCTTTCTCCTTCAGGCTAGTTTCGAAGAGCTCTTCCGCGCCTTTGATGGTGAAGTTACCTTTCAGTTTTTCAAGAGCTTCAGGCGAGTGAGAATTAACTTCAGCAGTGCTCTGGCAGCTGCAGAGGCGAGATCAAGACTCCACAAGAGTGATTTTAATGGCTCAGAGCTCCGACTATATTTTGCCCAGGTATGTCGATGTTATTTATAGCAAAGCAATATACTTTAGTGAACATGATCGGCATTATTTTTTTTATGCCTGTTTCATCCAGTATGTTTCCATAACAGGCTTGGTGGCCAAACATACTGTTTAAAAATGGCAAACTGCTTCAAATGTGTAATGTTTCATTTTATAACTATAGTGTCCCAAGTCACATAATATATTTTTAGGGTAAATCCTTATTTCTTGCTCTCTTTTTTTTTTTGCCATAAAATAAACACACTCTCAACTGCTATTGGAGAGCTAAAAATGCTTATCACAGAATTCGTGCCTCAGTAGTATAAAGCGGACGTCTTTTTTAAATCGGAAGAAATTGCTTACCAAATATCCATGGAGTCATAGGTCCACAATAAGGGAGGCCAGTCTTATTCTGGCACCAAGTACAGAACTATGCTGCCATTCTTCACAGTGGCCACGATCTCATTCCAAATGAAACACATTGATTTTCTGCTTTAATCCCTCATGGACTATGAACATGTTTTTTGTTTTTTTTCCCGTCGTCTCAGTTTTACATGCCCAGTATCTACTAGCAGCTTACTTTTTGTTGTTATTGGTCAATTTTGAACACATCATTTTTACTCTTTCAGCATGAATGCTTATCTCAGTGAATTAGCTTGTTAATGCTGATGACAGTTGACTGGGTTGATAAATTGACTAGCCATGTGACTGAAACGTTGTCATCGTGATGCTGTTACAGTTGTGGTAATTGGACCTGATCAGTGGGGAAATGTGAACACACATGTGACGTGCAATGAGGAAACAAACTGTGTGCACTATTATAAAGCCACATAAATGACAGGTAAATTAGCATGCACAATTTGGTGTTGGTCCAGTTCAATTTATATTTGGGAATAAGACAGGAATCTATCTATTGAGTGTTGAGATTGGATGGTCATACTCCCATGACCCCATCAGTAACTCTGTAAGGGTAAAGAGCTGGTCCACTGACCAGGACATAAGCCACACCTCCTCCTGAAACAGTAGATTTACAGTTGGTCAGAGACTCCTTTCCAACACCCTGAAGAAAACTTTCTAGGGGAGGCGGAGCAGAGTGATCCCCAATAATTGGAACACACACTCTGGTTCCCTTTTTTTAAAAACGGGGACCACCCTCCCAGTCTGCTACCCCACAAGTGGCATCCTGGACCTCCATGAGACATTAAAGAGGCTTGTCAACCAAGACAGCTCCATAATATCCAGAGTCTTATCCACCCCCAATGCCCTGCTGCCGAGGAGCTTTTTAACTATGACGGCGACCTCTGCCTTCCCGTGAGTCTTTAGACCCTGCCTCCTCAGTGGCGGACATGGTGGCTGAATTAAGCAGAGGATCAAAGTGCTTCTTTCACCTATCGACTTTGTTCACAATACGGGTCAGCATTTCCCACCCAAACAAAGCACAGCCTGGGACGGGGCCCTGCTTTTCCTTTCTGAGCCACTGAACAGTTTGCCACAACTTCCTTGAGGCCAACCGAAAGTCCTTCTATGTTGGCCTCCCTGAACTCCTCCCATGCCTTAACTTTTGCAGCTTTCCTCCAAAATTCCTCCTTGCAGCTGGTGGTGGCGGCTTTCTGTAGCTTCTTCGGGTTAAGGCCAACTGAGAACTAGGAACCAAGGCATCGCCACCAGGTGCTCACCGGCAAGCTCCCTCAGACCTGGCTCCAGGGGGTGCCCCATTTTCTATTTTGTCTTCAAACTTTTGCGCTGCTCCATATCCATATTTTTTGAATCACTTTGTCTGACCCCTCACCTGAGACCAGTTTGCCTCAGGAGACCCTACCTGGGAATGATGCCCCACAACAAGATAGCTCCTAGGATCATGGGGATATTCAAACCTCTCTACCACGTTAAGGTAGTGATTTGTGTGGGGGACTTTAAAAATACTGGCACAATAATTTTGTTTTAATAATCATTTAAGAACTAATTAAAAAACTCACATAGATCTTATGGTGATCTCCACTTTTTAGCAGTGTCTAACTCTGTATATGATTTCTTGTCTTTCTGACTGGCAACACAAGTTTTATTTCAGTGACTTAAATTTCCTGAAATCTTTCCCTCTTTAGTCAGTACATATAGGGAGTGAACGACTGGAGCCTCCTAAACCAGAGAAACAGTTCCTCCTCTCTCCACCTCCATCTCCTCCTGTGGGTTGGGAACAGGCACAGGATGCCACACCTGTCATCAACTACGACCTTCTTTGTGCCATTGCTAGACTTGGCCCAGGTACCTTCATATATACAATAAAAAGAAAAAAAAAACCCTGCTTTGTTGTATTTCTGTAAAAAAAAGATGCAGAATGTTCATTTCTAAGCTTCAATTTTTGTTTTCTTGTAGGGGAGAAATACGAGCTACACTCTGGAACCCCCACTACCCCCAGTGTGGTGGTGCATGTGTGCGAGAGTGATCAGGACAGCTCTGGTGCTGAGGAAGACGTGGATAGCTTCAGACGGCCACGACCCAAAATCATCCAGACCCGGCGTCCAGATTACAGCTCCTCCATCACCCAGTGAATATGAGGAGTATGTCCTTGTGCTCTTAAGTTGTTTTTCTGTCTTGGGACTGTCAGCCATGCAGGTAATCTGTTCCCATAGAAGAGGCGTTCAGTCTGAGCTCAGCCGCCCAAAGAAAAAGACACACTACATCTGTCTGTCAGGGGAAAGTAAGTTTATTGCATGCATTTTTTGATAAAGTGGCTCATTTCTCCACATCTAAAGGGCAAGGGAGTTTCTTGGACGGTTTCCATTGATGTCTATGGCTACAGAGAACAAAAGCCTCCTGCTGTGGTTTTATTTACTACCTTTAATTTGAGAGTTGTGCTTTTGGGAGGCCTGCTTTAAGTGCAAATGTGTGTTTTTATGATGGAATTTGTTGTCATGATTGTGGTTTTTATTTGATCAGCAGTCTCCATTCTACATACAATGGTTTTTTAATGTTAGCACCAATGGAAATGTGTCATTATTACAAGCCTTTATATCAATTTTCATTACTTTGATTTGTGTAAATTTTTTTTTTACTCTATATGTTGGTAGTAATGAATACAAGGAATGGAAAGATTTGTTTCCTTTCTCAAGAGTTATGTTGCTAACCACTTGTTTACCACTAATACAGCTGACAAATATTATTGGTAAGTAGAAATGAAATGTTTATTGGATATCCCAACACATTACCTTGATGATAATATTTATATGGAAATACTGTGTCATGCCTGACATTTGCATTAATTTCCTTTGACCATAACACTGTAATACAATCAGTTTTAATGAGGGAAGATCTTCATGCCCTTTACTAGGATTTGCACAGGTGACATTTGTTATATGGTAAAAGTTATTGTGCTAATGGCTGCCCTATTTTCGGCCTATTCGTGTTTGATTGTATGTGTATGTTTACCACATTGTATTGTCTTAATTGTCTGACTGCACAGAAATTGCAAAGAATCTGCTTGGTTTCCACAAAATTCTTGACTCAGTAATGGCTTGGATGTATGTTTTGTGATATTTGTATCATAACCAAAATAATAAATCAGGATTTTGTCTTGTACAATTGTCCGTGAAATGCTTTTACAGGTTGTCATGATTCCATGTGTTTAAATTTGATTTTGAGCCCATAAACCACTGAAGTGTTAAAAACTAAGTATTTTTAATAAAGTAACGAGTGGGCCCTCATTCACTGGTATAATGCAGTAATGATGAATGCAGGGGACTTTTCAAGGTGAAGTGCATATTACTCTAGAAATGGAATCCATGAGGCTCAAAGACCTCACACGTCATCACCAATGTCTATTTCAATGTGCAGCATTGTTCCCTCTGCTGTTGAGCTATTAATCCACAAGGTCAAATTGATGTCTGTACACTGTGTACAGTTTTTTTGGTCTGCTTTCTGACTTGAATTCTTTTAATAATATACAAAGATGAAGGTGTATTGCAGTTGAATTTAATTTAATCAAGGGACATGTGTCGAGCCTCTATATTAGCAATATGTTATAATGGTGGTTTGCACACAGACTGCTGGCATCTCCCTTAAGAAGACTGTAAACTTGTGGATCGCTACTCCACACTGAGTAGATAACACAGACACAAATAACCACTCATACATAGGGGTAATTTAAAGGAGTCAGTTGACATAATGTGCATGCCTTTGGACTGTGAGAGAAAACAAACCACCTGGAGAAAACCCACACAAGCATGGGGAAAACATGAAAACACCATACAGAAAGGCCCTTGTCATTAAAGGTGATCGCATTATACAGATGCCATGATAAATGAAATAAGAAATTCTAATAAATAAAACACCAAAAAGTGGTGCATGCATATGTATTCACCCCTTTTCCTATGAAGCCCCTAAATAAGATCTGGTGCTAATCCTTCCTTCAGAAAGCACATAATTAGTTAAATAAGGTCCATTTGTGTGCAATCTAAGTGATCTCAGTACATACACCTGTTCTGGAAAGCCCCAGAATCTGCAACACCACTAATCAAGAGGTGACGCCATGAAGACAAAGAAGCTCTCCAACCAGGCCAGGGACAAAGTTGTGATGTACAAATCAGAGTTTAAATTAGAAACAAATATCCTATATATATATATATAACCATAACCCACAGCACTCCATCATTAAATCCATCATTAAAATGGAAAGAATATGGCAACACAAGAAACTAAGGGCTGTTCACCAAAACTTGCAGACTGGGTAAGGATGGCATTAAGCAAAATAACAAAGGTAACTCCGAAGGAGCTGGAAAGATCCACAGTGGAGATCTGTGTATTTGTCCACACCCCACAGAGCTAGGCTTTATGGAAGAATGGCCAGAAAAAGCCATTGCTTTTAGCAAAAAATTACAAAGCAAATTTAGAGTTTGCCAAAAGGCATGTGAGAGACATCCCAAGCATATGGAAGAAGGTACTCTGGTCAAATTTGTCCATGGAATACTTTGTCTGGTACAAACCCAACATTGACAGTCAGGATCAGTTTCTATTCTGCCATTGTTGAGTTTTGAATTGGTAACTTCCGTCTTAATTTTGATTGGTCAGTGTAGGAGAAGTGACATTGAATCCTCCTTTGTATTAAATGTATCTGTAATCTGATGACATCTTTTTTTTTTGCAACTTTAATGGATTACAGTTCCCTCTCCCCACTTGCTCATTAAACGTGCTGATGGGGATGTGTGTGTGTGTGTGAGTGAGAGAGAGGAGTTGCATGCATGTGGGTGGACCCTTGTGCCTTTATTTTACGAGGTAAGACCCAGGGAGATTACTACACACCACAGAGGTTGCATTTCACTGAACCTTTTAATCAACCCACTGGAAAAGAAAAGGTTTGTATTTTTAGAAGTTTTCTGGGTGACTATTTTTAATCAAGCCATTTAAATCTCTCAAGTTGAATACTTTTCTTGACACTGAAATGTAATTAGGTAATAAAACTGAAAAGCAATAACTTTTTTCTTTTTGTTTCTAACTAGCGAAGACATGCTAACGCAAAATCATTCAGATGTGCCTCTCCTGCTCTCCTTGCTTCAGCACTATCTTAATGAAACCTGGAACACTGCAGCAGCACCTCTACCTCCTGCTGCTCACAAGCCAGCTGAGGCTTTCAGCGAAGTGGCGGGTAAAGCACAGAGCCAAGGATTCATCTACATTTTACTGATGGTTGGGCTATTTAGCTTTTTCACCTTCGGCATCATGTTCAGTTATATCCGCTCTAAAAAGCTGGAGAACTCACAGGATCCATACCACCAGTATATAGCAAGAGACTGGGCGAGTGTGCTGGCTCCATCTGCAGCTATAACACAGTTTCTCAAAAAGGAACCTGTCGTTATCGGCAACCCTGCTGCCCTGGAGCACCTGCCAGGATGAAGAACCATGAAACTGGGGCAATTACTAAGTGTGGATAAATAAAGGCTGTTCAGTGCCAGATTTTGCCTTTAAAATGATTACAGGTCAAATTAGTAAAATGATTAAATTGTAAACTTCTTAAAAATCCCAATAGCTGATACATGATTGTTGTGTCTGAAATATGTATTATTTTGAATACTCTGTTATATTAGAATAATATATTCTGATTGATACTGATGATATATATATATATATGTGTGTGTGTGTGTGTACAATATACATATGCTAATAACAATAAATTGTAAAAAGAATTGTGTAGTCTTTTGAAATGCAGCATAATTCAGGAATTGTTTAATTTAAGCAGACTCTGCATCCACATAATAAGTCCTTGTCTAGAATTCTGCTGAGAGGCGGCTGCTTTCTTTCTCTCCTCAATGTCCCTCTTTTCTTTCTCTAGCTCCTTCTCTTTTCTAAGTTGTTGATCAGCTTTCATTATTTTTTCCATCTCTCTGTTCATATTAAAATGAACCATCTGCCAACTCATCAGAGGCACGATCAAGTTGAAATCATCCACTTTCTTGTTAAGCTTGGCCAGATCATCAGAGAAAGTGGCACAGTATTCTTTCCATTGGGTCTGCTCGGAGTGTTTCATTGGGTTTCCTAGCTTGGCTCGTACTTCCTGCAGTCTCATGCGCATCTTCTCGATTGTCTCTCTAATCTCCTTCTGAGCCATTATCCACTCAGGTTGGTAGCCATTATCAGTGAGGATGCGATTAAGGTTGTGGGTCATGGGGTCAGCATAAGGGTTGTGCTCAAACTTGCTGAGTGGTTTACCGGCACCACTTAGGTTACGGAAGTCACCACGTGCCATTGACTCCTGGATGAGATCCTCAACCAGCCTCTCCACAGCTTGTGTTATCTGGATCTTCTTGCTTCGTAAACGTGTATCCCTCAAAATCATGGCTCCCTCTTCTGCTGCTGCCTTCTCCATGGTTTTGTAGCGGTACTCCAACACCTGATCTGTAGCTCTGTCCATCCGAAACTGCTGATACTGTCGCTCGCGCTGGCTGGGTGTTCCAGAGCCCACACCTTCAAAGCTGAGGTAGTGTCTGTGCTGTGGTGCATGATCTTTAACCTTTTCCTCCTCTTCTTGAGTGTTCTGAGATATAGATCCTTGCCATGCCAGGTGGGCTAGTACAACTCTGTATGCCTCCTCTATGTGGGAGAATAAAGTAGCATCAGCAGTGGGGGTCCCAGAATCAGGGTGGTACAGTTTGGCCATGCGCAAGTATGCTTCTTTGACCACAGCATCGCTGCTGACTTCGTCTTCCGGCAGCTGCAGCAGGCGTAGACTGTCTCTTAAGCTGCGGCCAGGTTGAGGTCTGGAACTGAAGAGGCGAAGAGTGATGGCACTGTAGACAAAGAACAGTCTGTGGTGGTCTCCAGGGTACAGTCGCAGCAGTGCAGAGCAGTTCATTGCACTGATGAGAACACATTCAAATATGAAGAAAACTGGATGTTAAAATGGCCAGAACAATCACATCAAATGTGTCTGTACTGCAAGTCCCTCTATTTACAAGTATTTAATTCAGCATTTCTAGTATATTGCTGCGTACAGAAGATTATACCCTTAGGATGAAGAAGACAAAGTGTCTAATGTGTTAGAGTGTTTGTTTCTTTCTCCTTGGTAGAGTTTCACGAACAGGCAGGGTGACAGTTTTAGAAAGTAAGCTAAGGCCCTGGTAGCAGTCTCAAGGACCTCTGACTGATAAAGTACCTTTTTAAAGAGCGCAGATTAGACCAGGCACCCAAAAAATAATAAGGAACATTAGTTCACATTGCTATGCTAAAAAAGAAAAATCCCCCCCAACAATCATCCCAATCATTTTTTTAATAAAAACTGACTGGATACCTAAATGTCATGGATTGCATATATATATATATATATATATGCACACACACATACATACTATATATAATAATTGTGGGTTCCGGGGAGGCTGTCGCCCATCTCGGCCGACTCTGGGTGAAGGCGGGTACACCCTGAACAGCTCACCAGGACATTGGGCCATTGAAAGGCCAACATACATACAACCATTCACAATTTTGACCTGCCAACCATCCAACTGTGCATGTTTTTGGACTGTGGGAGGAAACCGGAGTACCTGAAGGAAACCCACACAAGCACAGGGAGAACATGAAAACTCCACACAGAAACGCCCCAAGCCTGGGAATCAAACCCAGGACCTTCTTGCTATGAGGCGAACTATGTATTTTATAATTCTTTTGCAGATAATTTATAGTCAAAATACAGCACACAAGTTGCCCCAACTGAAAGTAAGTTCTATTGAAGCTTAGTCTGAATGGCCCACTACATCTAAATTTACAAACCAATAAATAATTGTATATGCAACTACTTTCTGAATACATCAAACAAAACCCTTTCCACTATATTAGCCCTCTTAATCACTACTTACTTAATATTTTGTATGAATTGTTAGGAGAATTTGTAAATGTGGATTCATATTATAAAACACTATAAGTGGACACAAACTACAGAGAAGCTATTTTATGTCAACCAGCTAGCTTTTCAAGCAGTCCAAAATGTCATCAGATTGACATTACTGCTGGAATCAAATGTCAACAAGTGGCATATTAACCGCTTTCCTGTGTCCCAGAATTTGACATTTGGGCGACGGTGGGGGTGGGTAGGTGACACTGCAAACCAGGGGGTTCACTGGAACCACAGCCTGATAGCTGCAGTGGTTTGAAAAAGTAAAAGTATTTATACCCCTTGACTTTTTCCCACATTTTGTCACGTTTCAACCACAAATGTGAATATCTTTTATTGGGATTTTATGTAAAGTGGCGCATAATTGTTTAGTGAAAGAAAAATTATATATGGTCTTTCTTTTTCTTTTGTTTTTTTTTTTTTTTACAAATAAAAATTTGGAAAAATTAAATTAAATTCTAAATCAATCACAAGTCACTCAGCCCAAACCCCCCAAACAAAAAAAAAGTGTTTGCTGACAAATATTTATTACATTTTATTTATTATTATTATTTTTAAATAATAATATTATATGTTTATGTTTAATAATCTCAGTTCTGTCATTATAACCTTACCTGACCATAAGCACCTGATCCCTCCAATCTATAAAATAATCTTTATCTACAAAACCAGAACAGAACAAAATTAATGTTTAACAAACAAACAAAGGAGACCATTTAGTGCTGATTTGAAGCATGTCGGCGGCCTGAGTGACCTCAGTTTGATCTATATATGATCTTTTACGTAAACATACCTCTTCTCTTCCTGCTTCTGGTTGCGGCATCCTTTACCGTAAGATCACATACATACGTGCACTTAAAAACTAAGGAAGCTTAACCGCACTGAAATGCGACCCTAAATTATCTAGTACAACTGACCCCTGTTCAGAGAACATTCTAAGAGGCAAGCGAGGGCGCACGATAGCGTTAAAACAGAAAATAAACGATGTGCCACACCTCGTTTTCTTCTAAAAATCTTCCAAATTCGCATCGAGCTCAAGTCTGAACGGCCTTGTGTCCAGAACTCGGTGGTTTGTTGTCGTTAGAAAAGGATAAATGCTTGCTGGGATTTGTAGTTAAACAGCTTGTAGTCAGAAAATATGAATGCGGTGTATTGAACCAACCTGAAGATGGCGCCAAACGCCTCGTACCCCTTTATAAACCTGCTGCACAAAGCTATGGCTGTGTACAGTCAGATAATCATGTCAACCTCAGATAAGTGGTCAACTACGGATGGTGATTTAGGAATTTATGTGCAATATATTATATGATGCTTTTTAAAGCATATACTAACAATGACCAATAACACTGAGGAAACCTGCTGTAGCCTTTCCATTTTATATATATTTATAGAAATCTGGCAAGGGTTCCAATAACAGTGATGGGTGCCAGTCTTAATATTGGGCTCCCTGGCAGGTTAATGCTCTGGGCTTCTTACCAGAGCCTTTTTAACAACAACAACAACAACAACAACAATAATAATAACAATTATCATCATCTTCATCATCATTATTATTATTGTTGTTGTTGTTGTTATTATTATTATTATTATTATTATTATTGTTGTTGTTGTTGTTGTTGTTGTTGTTGTTATTATTATTATTATTATTATTATTATTATTATTATTATTATTATCCTATAACATTTCTAGAGTTTTCCAGGGTGTTTAATCAAAGCCTTTGGAATCCCTAATGGTACTGTCAAAAAGTGGTAAACAGGTTAAAGTCTATTTGTATTCAGTAAAGGATGCATGCTGGAACTGGGGTATTAAAAATGCAGCTCTTTATAAATGTTTAAGTAAATCCCTGTAGAATGCATTGGTACCGATAAAAATGAAACCTGTAAAAAAAACACAATTAATAATTTTAAAAATCAGCACACACACACACACACACACACACACACACACACACACACACACACACACACACACACTTTCTCAGTGCACAGTGTGCACGTCAACACTGAAGTTAATGCAATTGAGTAGGGCTGGTCCATATTCAGGTCACCATTTGGCCACAGGGTCCTAAATAAATCTGAAAGAATTCTTAAAGACTCACTCAAATAACACTGATAACTAGAATTGAGACACATAGAAAAGTTACCTTTTTTCTATTTAAAATGAAAAGAAGGACTGTGCAGCACATTTATATAGCTTTAGATGTTTTCTCTGCGTTCAAATGCCTGTTCGGTCTAATGGTGGCTGTGTGAGTGGTTCAGTTTTTATTTGGCTACCCATAGGACCACTGGACCATTTTACCATCTGAAAAAAGATCAATACAATGTGATCAATCTGCTGGAGTGCTTTTCCATTGGTTATGTCCATGTTACATGGACTAGGCTACAAAAGAACAATCTCACAGACCAGGACAAGGACCTCTCAAGCTCAGAAGCACAAAGAAAATATAAGTGTAGAGACGAAGCTAGAGCATAAAAGGATTGTGAAATGAACTTCACAGAGGAAGACTTGGACCATTATTTACAGAATCAGGTCATCCAAATTGAAAATGGATTTGCAATGAGTGGAAGAACTGAATTCCATACTATAGATTGTATTATGCTTTTGTAAATATTTGTAGCAAATGTATCAATATTCATGTGTTTTTAAAAAATACGTTATGTGATTGTGCTTTTGAATATGAAATTACCATCGCAAAATTTAATAATTTTGTAGCTAAGTGGTGACATTAATGCATTTTGTGCAGGTGGATCTTAGGCACCGACAAGTCTCTAAATCTGTAGAGGAGGTACAAAAAATAATCAAAGATCTAACTGCTGAGATCAGCTTAAAGGATTCCCGCTTCATTTCCATTGCCAACACAGGAGTTCACAATAACAGTTTCAAAGTAACACCTTTTTTCATCAATGTAAAGTTTATTTAATATAATTAATGAAAATTGATATATGTTGTAGGTTGTTTGTGTTATCTCTAGGACCAGCCTGCTCTAGCTTCAAAATGGGTTGCATTACTTAAGGGAAGGAGTACTCTTAATCCTGCCATTCAGGTAAAACCACTGAAGTGAATGCTAGTAATAACTAATACCAGTAAACTGTCCTTTACAGAGAAACCATCCAAACTGCATATGTGAATTGAGTGAATTGAAATTCATGTGGTTTATAAATTTTTTGCCTTTTACATTAAAATGAGGTAAAAATCACAAAAATAGTTTACATTGCTATTGCTGGTCAATGGCTGAACTAATGACTTTCTGTGTACCTGCAGGTGCTGACTCCCACACTGTTCCTGATTTCTGTGCCACTACGGGGACTTACAGGCTATAAGGAGAGACGGGGACGTCAGTGGCGGTATTACACACTGAGTGGTTCAAAGCTCCTTTCGCCAGTCCGAGAACCAGAGAAACTGCAACAATGGCTGGAATTGGAGAGCTTCACTAACCCCATTCAGGAGTGGCACGATGCCTGTGTGGCCATCGAAGGTGATCTTGTGCCCTCCAAAGTAGTCAGTGTCTTTAAGGAGCAGGTAGAGGCAGCTATTAAGACTTGTGGACTGACAGGTAAGATTTTTAAAAATTATTCTTTATTTAATGAAATTATACATTCTGGAAACAAAATACTAGATCGTCATAATCCAGCTAGGATTCTGAAAAAATATACTTGTAAAATATTAAAAGGTGTACTTTAATCAAAGTGTAAATCATAATTTCATAATATCAAGAATGATTTAGTTTTTATATGCAACATTTGTTAGGGTTTGTAACTTTATTTTTATATATACAGAGCTTATCAAATTTGTTAGACAACCTCTCCCAAATGAGTGAAAATGTTTTCAGCTGTGTATTCATATATCAGGCACACAGTCATCACTTACATTCATCTAAATCGTGTAGAGATTATCTGAACATAAAACAGTGGTCTGAAATTATGGATTTGAGAAGGTTCCAATTTGAATCTGTATTATAAAATATGGTACGTAATTGGTTTATTGATCACACAAAAGTTTTCCCTACAGACGCCTTTGCCAGTGGGAACAGTCACAAACAATATGTTGCAGTGTACAGAAACTGCAGAAAAATATGTAAAAGCAATGGCAGCAAGAATTCTCACAGTTATAAAGGCTAAAGTAGGCCAGAGTTTATATGATGAATTTTGTTTTACACTTAAGTAGCTTATTTTTCCTTCTTCAAATATCAAACACACCTATTTTATGAATTATAATAAAGTTACTTTCAGGGCCGTTCAGGAATAAAATCTAAAACAAAATCTATAGTAGAGGCACCATGTGAGGTCTCTGCTTTTACAATTAGCATTGCTGTCTATGTTGGCCTCAGGCACACACACACACACACACACACACACACACACACACACACACACACACACACACACACACACACAAAAAAAGAGGTGTAAATAAAACCTGCATCACTTTGTCTAAAAACTTTCTTAACACACTCTTCCTCACATTCAAACTAACATTAAGACTACACAAACACAAAACCAGCCAGAAATGATTACAGCAGATTCTCTGTGTGACAGCATCAGGCACTGAAACTTTACTATAAACATAACATAAATGATGTTTTGAGAAAACTAAAGGTTTTATTCTTACAGGAATTGAAAGTCCAGCTGCAGGTCTGATACACAACTCTTGTTTTTGCAGTTAATCTCAAAGGGAACCTGAAAAACACTCAGACGTTTACAACAGAAAGACAAATCAATGATTATTTTTTATTTTTGAGGGTCCCACCCTGGTTGAAGTACATAGACACTATGTTCAGTAGGGGTAAATCAGAATATCATAGGACCCTCTTATAATGCTGGCCACACTCTAGATTTAATAATAATTTTCAGATTAAATATTGTAAATATAATCACACTTCCACAGTCAGAATTCATTAATAATCTTCCAGAATTAATAAGCTATGACCCTAGAGAACTCGATCAGGCTTTGAGTTAAATTTGCACTAAACTCTAGATAATGTAGCTCCTCTTAAAAGAAAAAGATTCAGAGCCAAAAAAATTAGTACCTAGTACAATGATGATACATGCATACTTAAACAGAACACCCAGAAATGGTGTCATATACAAATAATCGTACTCCAGTTAGCATGGAAGGAGAGTCTCCTTAACTATAGAAAAGCTCTTAGTGCTGCTAGAGCAACATCTTTCTCAAACCTAATAGAAGATAACAAAAATAATCCAAGGGACTAATTTAATATTGTTGAAACATTAACTAGGAATAAGACCATTAATAAAATGTGCAGACGATCAACGTATAGCAGTGATGACTTTATGCACTTTTTAATGTTAAAATTTTAAATTTCAGGCAAAAAAATATTTCACTAAACTTAGTCAGATATTTCAATAACTAACCTGGTAAATAACAATATGCTGCTATCAGATCAGCAACTAGAGTGTTTATCCCCCTTCAAGAGACAGAACTAATCTCATTAATTTCCTCATCAAAATCATCAACCTGTGTCCTTGATCTAGTATCTACATGTTTCTTTAAACAGGTACTACCAGAAGTGATCGACCCTTTATTAAATGTAAATAATTCTTCCCTTAGCACTGGTTATGTACCTCAATCCTTTAAACTAGCAGTGATCAAACCTCTGTTCAAAAAAGCTGACTGCAAGCCCTGTCAGCTGCATAACTATAGACCGATATTAAACCCCTCATTCATCTTCAAGATCTTAAAAATAGGTGTAGCACGGCAGTTATATTCATAACTATGTAGAAATAATATTCATCAAATGTATCAGTCAGGATTTAGGCATCATCATGGCTCAGAGATAGCACCCGTTAGGTGGTAAATGACCTACTGCTGGCCTGTAACCAAGGCTGTGTCTCCCTGCTTGTGTTACTTGATCTTATTGCAGCTTTTGACACTATTGTCAATTGACAAATTAGAAAACGTTACTGGAGTTAAGGGAACGGCCATCTCCTGGTTTAGATCATATTTAACTGATTGTTATCAGTTTGTAGATGTAAATGTTGACTTCTCTGCATGTTCTAATGTTAAGTTTGGTGTTCTGCAGGGCTCTGTTCTATGCCCACTGCTTTTTGCTCCCTTTGGGTAATATTATTCATGAACATGGTATTAGCTTGCACTAAAACCATGTAATCACACCAAGGTCCTATACTGCTGCACATGATGAAATTGAAACACCATCCAAAGCTACCACATAATCAGAAACCTTATTTCTAGCTTCCTGAGGTCCAAGCACAAGCACTTTTGTGCAGCAGTATATTACCTTGGACTGATTATTGACCCCAGTCTTTTATTTGAAGCTCATACAGATAATTATTTACTTGGATAGCCTACTTTCAGCTTAGGAATATTGCTAAAATAGGAAATATGATATCACTGCATGACATGGAAAAACTTGCTCATGATTTTGTTACCTCAAGATTACATTACTGTAATGCGTTACTGCTGAAATGTTCGAAAGCATAGACAAGCTCCAATTAATACAGGACTAATCGGAGCTTGTGCATAAACAAGCTCCAATTAGTCCAGAATGCAGTGGCAAGAGTCCTCACTAGAACCAGAAGATATGGTCACATCACCCCATCTACACGGCACTGGCTCACAATTAATATGTCGCATCTAATATAAAATACTACTTTTTACCTATAAAACACTGAATGGTCTTATGCTACATTATCATAGCAAACTCCTTGTCATTCATAACCCACCGGTGTGTGGATCAAAAGGTGCAGGCTACTAACTGATACACTGAATAATGAAGCCTACTGCGGGGGTGATTCTTTTACAAAGCCCCACATTTATGGAACAGTCTTCCAGTTAATGTCTGGGACTCAGGCACAGTCTCTGTGTTCAAGATTAGGCTGAAAATTGACTTGTTTAGCCAAGCATTTTGGTAATAGCCTTTTATTACGTAAATACGCAGGTCTGGGGGTTCCTCAGGCATAGAGGGGCAGTGGGGGCATAGGTGGTACTAATCCAAAGGTCAGGGGTTCAAGTCCCAGTACCACTAAGCTGCCACTGTTGGGCCCTTGAACAAAGCCCTTAAGCCTCAAGTGCTCAGTCATATAAAAAAAAAAGTAAGTCGCTCTGGATAAGGGCATCTGCCAAATGCCGCAAATGTAAATGTACGTGTAAATGTAGAGTTCTGGTAAACTGTGATGTCTGGATGCCGTCACTCCCCCACTCTCACTCTCAAGTCCATCAACGATGGATGGTGGCTGGTTGCCTCATTTCACAGGGTGGCCTCATGTCTGTCTTCCATCTGGTTCTCTCTTTTTAATTATGCTGTCAGTCATGCTGAAGTCTGTGCTTGCACTCAGCACCGATAAACTCTTTTCTTTAACCATTACATACATACATTGCATACCTAACAACCTTTATCTCTCTCATTTCTCTCATTTACATGCTACTTCTGAGATACCAGTGATCCTGCTCCTTCTGCTCTTTTGGGTCTGGTTTCTCTAAAGGTTTCTTCCTTGTGTGGTCTGAGGGAGTTTTTCCTTGCCACATTTTTGATCATTAGGGATGTATAGGGTTTATACAGAAATTATGAAATCATTAGTTTAAATTGTTTTTCAAATTTGTTTTTACTATGTAAAGCTGCTTTGCGAAAGTGTCAATTGTAAAAAGTGCTATACACATAAGACTGAACTGAACTGAATTGAACATACTCTAGTTCTACTAACATACTCTTGATCTTGCCTACTCAAACATAAAGAAAGCATTCAAGACAATATTCAAGACAATATTTCCAATATTTCTTCCAGGACCCCACAAACTTTTGACAAATGTGGCAGGGAATCCAGGCCATTATGCATTACAAGACTGACCCTCTTTCCTGTGAGAGTGACCCAAACGTTTTCAAGAAAATGTTCAAGGTACTTGTTAAGTGCAGGATTTGAGGCACTCAAGAACACCCTTACAAAAAATGCTATTTTCAAACCCAGAAAACAAGTTTTAATACTGCTGATGTCTGGAGGACCCTAAAGAAAGTCAACACACAGAAGGTAGCAGGACCTGACAACATACCACGGCATGTGCTCAGGGATGGTGCTGACCACCTGGCTAGTGTCCTCACAGACATATTCAACATTTCATTCAGCCAGGCAGTTGTTCCATCATTCCAGAACAGTTCCAGTTTGCTTACTACACTAACAAATTCACAGAGGATGCCTTTCCTCTGCACTCCAACTGAGACTGTCACATCTGGAGGAAAAGAACATCCATGTGCGTGTGCTGTTTAACATTTTAAGCTTGAAATTCAATACAATACTCCCCCAACACTTGTTCACCACACTGGCCTCCCTGGGCTTTAACACCCCCTGTGCAAGTGACTATTTGACATCCTCACAAACAGACTGCAGTGCATGCAGTTTGGAAACAACAATTCAACAATCATGAATTATACCAATGACACAACGGTAATGGGTGTCATTAGAGATGACAAAGACCATGTTTACAGGGAGGGGGTGAAGAAGCTGGTGTACTGGTGCAACTCAAACAACCTGGATATGAATGTTGAAAAAAAACAAGGTCATCGTTGAATTCAGGAGGACCCAGCACAGTCACACACCTCTGCTCATCAAGAACACAGCCATGGAATCAGTCAGCAGCACAAATTTCCTGGGGGTGCAGATCACTGACAGTCCTGTTCCCTCAACACTTGTTAAGAAAGCATGGCAGCACCTACACTTCTTGCGCAGGATGAGAAGAGCATACCTTTCCCCTTCCAACCTTACCACTTTTTACAGAGAGCATAATGGCACACTGCATTTCTGTGCCACTGACGAAGATTATGAAGAGGGTGGTAAGGACAGCAGAGAAAATAACTGGAACAACACTTCCTTTTATCCAAGTCATCGCACACAAGCTCTGCCAATTCAACACACGCAATATTATCACGGACCTTACCCACTCCCACAAAGGACTGTTTTCTCTGCTTGTTTCCGGCAGGCTTTTTTGGAGCATCTGATGCAGAAAAACCAGATTCAACAATCATTTTTTCTCCGAAGCCATCTCTCTTGAACTCCCAGTGGACTTTGTGCAACACTCACCATACATCTCTCTGTACTGTATTTTACTGCACTTTTGAACCATATTTTTCTTTTATTATTTCTACTGGAATCTTACAATGCAGATGATTTTCAGTCTGACCATGCCCTGTCTTGTGTGAAGTCTTGACTGACAAATAAAGTAGTTTATATTTAAGTAAAAAAGCCAAATAGAATAAAAAATACATTACCTTAGCCAATCAGGTCTCAGATTAACTTAAATTCAGACAATCAGATCTCAGATTAAAATTCATTAATCCAATCAACTCTCTTCATGACAGTGGTGTGACTCACCTGTACGTCAGCTGTGGTCTTGCTCTTGATGTTGAGTATGGAGTTGAAGTTCTGTGGTTGATGATCAGACTGTTTGAAGGTGAGGGTAAATAACACTGGGGACAGCGTGTCCTTCACACAGCTCTGAAACACAAAGATACAGGAAGATGATTTAATTACTTATGTCTTCATCATGATGATTTACTTTCATCTACTTTCAAAGTTTAAATAAACTTAAGAAAATTGACCTTTTTCTTATTATAACAAGCAAATGATAAAAACAGTATTTTAAAAAAAATAAATGTACTTGTTAAGAGTCAGCCATATAATAGGGGGCATTTCCACTTAGTCTTCCATGTACATCACTACAGTGATTTTTATTTAAATGGGGCTCCTGAGTGGCGCATCGACAAGATCAATATAACAACCTGAAGATCACCAGATGGAATCCAGGTTGATGCCACAGCCATCCATGACTGGGAGTTCATGGGAGCTAATTGGCCGAGCTTTCATGGGAGGGAGAGATGGAATACGCTCACTTCGCTGTCACTCACAGCGATCACCAATCAATCATGGGCGTCTGTGTGCTCATGTCACGGAGGGGGCACAGCAGCTTGAAAAGAGGTGGGTGGCAGCATCGCTGGAATGCTTGGAAGAACAAGCTTCCTCTTCTGGAACTGCAAATCAATTCCAGAAGAGGAAACGCGTTCTTCCAACCGTTCGATTTGACCAATTCTCCTCCCGGAAGTGCTTCTGCCACCTCCCATTGGTCCATGCCTCTTCACTCTGAGTGCAAATCGCACCGGACCCTTATTTCATTTGAGTGAGTGCATCAATTCACGGACTAATCCGTGAGAGTTTGAAACAAAGTAAGTGGATTAAGTTAATTTGACATCGATGGTGAATTTTTGTAATATTCAACGATTCAAACAGGCCAATAAGAAGAATTTATATTTAAAAATGGCTAGCTGCTTTAGATTATGTGCCAATGGAAAAACGTTAACTGTTAGCCCAACTTAAAGGTAGAAGCTGTCTACTGGCGAGACTGTTATGTTCATGAATATTTATTTAGCCGTTGGAAAACCTATTGTAAATGTTAATATCTGATCATTTCGTTGTTAAAGATGGAGGAGGATGAAGTAAAGAGAGGGCACAAACGAAGGATCACTGGTTATTAAGGGTAAGGATTGGTCTGAAGAAGATAGATCAGCCAAATGTATATGGGAGCTCTTTTAAGGGTGTGAGGTTTGTGTGAGGGTTTGTGTGTTTGATGATCTGCCCATGTGACTGTCTGTGTGTGCTGCTGTTACCATGTCTGTTAGTACTGTACGTCTGAGCCCTTAATACATAGCACTTCTCCAACAACAGATTTTCTAAGACACAGATTGTGCTTTGATTTCTTTTCAGAAAAGGTTTGTCAGAGTGTGATTCGAGGATGATTTAGATGCTGCATTGTCACATCCTGTTTAGTTTGTCTTATTTTGAGATATATTTTCTCCTTGTGTTTGGGTCATTCCATGTCATTTCAACACAGAGTCAGCCGCCACGACTCCGATTTTCATGAAACTTTCAGGAATAATTGGGACCTATGAAAAATGGCTTTTTAGTTTTGCAAATGGCCTCTTAGTTAGTGAGATAGGCACTAATGAATTTTTGAAATTAACCCCACCCATATATGTATATGAATGTGCATACGGTTTGGAAGGTATGGGCCAAAACATCTTTTTTTTTTTTTTAAAACTGTTGCACCCCCTATAAGAAGAAGAAGGGAAAAAGCAAAAAACTATAGGTACCCTAATTATAACTTCACTGATAGTGTGATAGTGACAGGAACATCAGAACATTATAATCTGAGTTCTCAATGGTGTTATGTACGTACACGCATATAAACTGTATGGTTGTTACACAAAATTGTTGAGTCCAGCAGCACAAACTTCATCAGATTCCTGGATTTCTTTTCATCCACCATGAAGAATGCACGACTGTCCTGTCTCACAGCATCAGCTTTGATCTCCAGTGACATATTCAGACCTCTTTTCACTGCTCCTGAGAAGAAAAAAAGGATAACACGGGTATCACGGCAGTGCCTTAGCAGCACTTCCAGCTTAAACTATCACTACTGCTGTGTGTGCATTTGTGTTTATTGCATAATATTTAAGCTTACCTGTGCACTGAAATAATAATTAGCACCGTGTCTATAACAGGGATGCTTTACTAAACACTTAATACTTAATCTTTTGTCATGGGACATTATGGTGGAACCTGCTGATCCATCATGGAATAAATATTAGGAACATGATGAAAATGTAGATTGGCTATTCATTTTCACATTTAAGTAAAATAAATCTAACTATGAATCCAGCCCGCGTGTACCTGTGTTCCAGGTGATCCTACCTTTGCTCTTGGTGTTCTCTGTCATACTGAGGCAGGTGCTGAGGGTAATGACGGGAAACACTTTATCCTGGCTGCAGTCAAAGTGATTCAGGTTGATTTCAGAGGGAGAGAAGCTGAGCTGAGCTGAGACAGACACAACTGGCCGAGTTCTGGGAGAACCAATCATATTAATTACTCCAAAAGCTACATCAATATTTGTATGGTTCGCACTTGTGCTGAAATATCAATTTCCTCTTTTTACTGCACCCTTGACTCAACTCTAGAGTTCACATATAGGACTGTTTGTTTATTTAGAAAATAATTCATACTTAAAGAGTAATACGGTCCCTCGTGCTCCAACAGCAATGTCCGTCAGTCCATCCTGTCCCATATCCATCGCACCATGGATCGCCATACCAAAATGCTGAAGATCCTCAGAGATTGAACTTGCCAGAATTCTCTACACACACACACACACACACACACACACACACACACACACACACACATACACACACACACACACACACACACACAC